>BGNK01003069.1:15269-83631 GCA_003297005.1 Symbiodinium sp. clade A Y106 | reverse complement strand
AGAAAATGAGTGGGCACTGGACTTCTGAGAGCCGCATTCTCATGGAAGAGCAAGCTAAGAAAATGAGTGACCTCTGAGCTCACTGACTTGTTTTCTTACCCAACGCTTGCACTGTAGTAGCAGTAGTAGCAGTCGTAGCAGTCGTAGTAGCAGTCGTAGTAGCAGTAGTAGTAGTAGTAGTAGTACTGGTACTGGTACTAGTACTAGTAGTAGCAGTAGTACTAGTACTAGTAGTGGCAGTAGTGGTAGTAGTGGTAGTAGTGGTCGTAGTGGTAGTAGTGGTAGTGGTTGGCGCAGCAGGAGTCTTTAGTAGCAATTGGTAGCGGTAGCAGCAGTAGCCGCGGCAGCTAGGAGGCAGGTCGTTCGGATAGGAAAGAAGCAGGGAAGGTAGGTGGGAGTCAATCGGAGTAGCCCCAGTCGTAGTCGCAGATGTCGTCGTCAGTGTCGCTGCCGTCGTCGAGGAGTAGTAGGAGATCATGGAGTAGCGACAGGAGTGGGACATAAAACCGAAATTTGGCACATCCTGATATGCTGGTCCTTGCCCTCCTTTGGCGCCATGCTGGAATTCGCAACCTCCGGCTGAGAATTGGTATAACTTCACCGGGAATATGCCCACGGACTTATTTGAAATCATGCAATGACCTGCGAAGGCTTGAAGCTGAAGAACTTCTTCCGAACCTGACACCATCGTGCGGCATGCGTGTTACTCTATGCCATGACATGTCCGTCCTTGTTTACAGAGCAGCGGATTTCATGCAGTCGATCGCAGTCGTCTGTGCGCTGAGACAGCGGCCCAGTATGCTGAAACCAAAGCCAAGACCACAAAGGTGAACAAGCCACCAGCAAGTATGGCCACCGTGACACCTGCTTGAAACATCGACGCGGCTTTCGATCGGAGGAGTTTCTCGCGAAGTGGCCCGCCTGTGGAAAGACCCTCCTGGTTTCCTGTCTGCGCCCCCTCCTGGGGTATTGGGGCTTCGAAGACTTCGAGCACCGCCCTGCATTGTGGCCAGTCTGGATTCGCGACTGCTGCTCAAAGGATTTTCTCGAGGAAGCGGCCCCTCTTGAGGACTCAGAATGTAGTGGGAGGGCGAGTCCTGACAAGCCACCAGTCTGTTCCCAGCTGTGCTCACTAGCACAACACATGTCACACTGAGCTGGGGCACACAGCTCGTGGCCATGATGCCGGCTGACTCCACAGCACCTCCAGCTCGTGCAGGTGATAGGCAGTGCCATCATGACACCGGGAAAGGCCGTGAAAGCGCCTGTTGTGATGTTAGTGCTGCCATCCGCGCTGCGCTGGATGGAAGCGCTCGCGTCACAGACGCAAACCCGATACCTGCAGCCGCAAAGCGGGGCCGTGTACTCAACGAAAATGCCTGAAGCGACTCTCCAGTCTTCAGTTCTCCCTGCAAAGCTAACCGAATGTCTTGCGCAAGATCTGGGCACCATCCCGGTCTCTGAAGTCGAACGGAAAAGTCGCCTTAGGGAGATACTAAGAGCAAACGGAGCGAAAAGTATGAACACACAGCTGAAGCTCGCAACTTCAACATCTTTGTGACAACAGCATAGCAACAACGGCACCACTTGCGGGGTATTTTTCACGCCGTGCGAGCACCCTTTCCACCGTCCGCTTCAGATATACTGCAGCACAACATGCAAACATACGCAAACGATCCGTCTGGATGGCCAGCTTGCTATGCATGTAGAGCATGTGGACAAATCCGGAGATCGGGTTCGAGGAGAACTCATGCGTGCGCCGATCTTCGGCTTTTGCACTCGAACTCGTTCCCGTTGACCGCGGACGTGCACGTCGCAGCTTAGGCGTGCTTGCTCACCTTGGCCTTGTCGATGGTATTCAGCGTCAGACACAGACTACCCGGCAGAACATGAGAAACAGGAATAATGGAGGCATCCAGGAACTTTGTCGCGTTGATGTCGCCTCGGCTACGCGTTCGTACCATCTACACAAATGTCCAACTCTCGCTCTGAGCTTGGCTCGACCTCGGACACTTTCTTGCAGTGTGACCGTGATACTCAGGGCGGCTTGTGCAAAGTTGACCAGGCTTCCGTTAGCCACGCCTTTGCACTGCCGGGGCCAAGAACCGCAAATGCAACATAATGCACTGCAATGGTCAAGCGAACATCGAAGATGAGTCGAGGAGCGCCAGGGGCCCTGGATGTTTTCTGGACGTGCGGCACGGACGTCCGCGCTGAATGCCAACAGAGAGCCGTTTCTCACCAGTCGCCAGTCCCCATCCCTTGTGCAAGCCGGGCAAGACCCCGGCATGCCATGTCGAGAGCCGAGCTTCAAACACTGCTGCCTAGTCACGTGTTGCTGTAGGTCAGTTTGACGTGTTCGTCCTCCCGGGTGTATGCAGGGCGCCCATCGGAGTCGGCCATGCGAATGTACCGCCCATTCAAAACCTGACAGGTGCCGGCAACAAAGCCAATTAGGCACCAGGCACTCGACCTCTTAGCCTGCAGCATCGGCCCAACTCAGTGTCAGGAACCAGCTGACGTACTTACATTTCTGCTCTCCTTGCCCTGACCCGTGAAACTCTCTCTCACGCATTCTGAGGCCTCCTGATGCATGTCAGATTGGACGAACACGTGCGTGGCTCCAATGCTCAGCCGTCGGAGGTGGAGCCGAAACGTGTCCTCAACGCTCCAAGAGGCAGTTGGCTTCAAAACATCCTCTCTCTCTAAGTCTTGACACTGTCCTGGACCTGCCCTTCTGCAGACCAAAGCCATCCTGGCGCACTCGTGAGAAGCGAGTAGAGCTTCGCAAGCTAACCACAGCTCGGCTGCTGCTACTCAGGGTGCCTGCTCTCGGCTGCAAGCTCGCAAAGGCCAACGCGGCTTCCGGGCTGTGACCTCCTGTATGAGCTCTGAAGAGAACCTGAGACTCGGCTGAGCTGCTTCTAATTCTAACGTGCACAGCGCTCCCATCATGCTCGTCATGCTCTTGACTCTTGCAGTTGGGGCGCATCTCCTGCGGGGGGCCGATCGTTTTGCTTGCCCACCGCCAAGACCCAGCAGCCGTTAGAAGCTTTATAGAACAGGAAGCAGCGCTGCTTCCCTGCGGGGCAGAACACAACCAAGTCTTGCTCCCACGGGCAACTTGCAGCCGATTGCGATGCAAGACTCACACTACCTAAGCCAAACGCCTGCATCTTCCACCCGGCTGTAGACGGGACGCTTGTGCAGCTCACCCGTCCGAACAAAGGCCCCACCGCAGGACGGGGCCGGGGCCCCCCGCAACAGGAGGCCGGCCGCTGGCGCCAATGCCTCCACACGCATTCCTGCCGAGTGGGATAAGCCCACAGTCCAGCAGCCTAAGCTGCAAGATACTCAGATGCTGCAAGCAAACCTCCTGGAGTGGAGGGGCTCGCGCCGACACTTGTCCTACCTCAAGAGCTGCCGAGCAACCTGTCAGGTTCGAGGGGTTTCGAGCATGTGGCTGTGGGCACGCAGCCATTGTGCCCTGTTCCGATGTCGGTCCACTCCGAGAGATCATCCAAGCTGCCCGACCCTTAGCGAGTGGCTTCTGCCAAATACTCAAAAGACATGACGGATGCACACTGCATTCTGGGACCGGCCTGGCTGTAGTAGAGGTTTGCCGACCCGTCAGATTTCATATACCAGGGGCGCCCCTGATGGTTGTTTTCTTTGCGGAGATATTCTCCGTTCACTGCGGCATTGACAACCCCAGTCCAGCCAGACACCAAGACCACCTCGTACACTCAAGCAGTGCGCGCACATAGCTCTCAGGCAGCTTCAACGTTTCTTACATCTTCATACAGCATCGCGGCGCATCCCTGCAGTACAAAACTTGTGCTAATCAGGCTTCGGGCAGAAGGTGCCCAAAGCTCCTCAACCAGCTGCAAGGAAGGCAGCCTTGGGCCATGCGGTGTGGAAACGCGCGGGGAAACACGAGAGGAAAACATGCGAAAGGATGCCAGAGACTCAGGAGAGCAGCGGCAAGCACTGCAACCTGGAAAGTAAATGCCATTGCACAGCACCTGCCACAGGGCGTAAACGGGTGTGATTCACACATTGCCTACAGCGAGGCTTAAAGTTAGTTCATTCGTACAACTTGTTAGCATGCCTAAATTTTGCCCAGATGAAGCTGTCGCAACTAAGGCTAACTAAGGCCAAGAAGCACCTTGTGGCATATCCATCTCCGCTTCAGCAGCTGCAGCGAGAGGTTGCCCTTGAAGCAGAAGTTGCCACTGCGAAGATAGAAAGTTGAAAGACACCTGCCCAAGAACTGGCATTTTATTCAAAGCCGGCACTGCTCTTAAATGCTATCGAGACGCAGTGGCAAGGTTGAGGTCCTTGGCGCCCTCGCAGCCCGGCAACGGAAACTTCAAGCAGGAGGAACGAACTGAGCGGCGGCTCCTGGTCTCAGGAGCGCCTGCCTACTGCCTACCATTTGTTGTCACCCTCTTGTGCTTTGCATTCTCGGAAAAGCTGCCAAGCTTCAGCACGCGAGCGAACGCAGGCCTGCCATGCAAGGGATCGGCCAGCTCTAGCTGATCGTACTCACCTTGGTTGATGCGCTGCCAACCATCCCATGGACTGACAGACCTCCTACAGCAGTGAGCTACTGTCAACCGTCAGGTCTAGAAGCCAGTGAAATGATCCAGTGGTGGAGGCCAGCCAGTAAACGTCAGCTGTTGTGGGGGTGGTCTCGCTGAAATCACAAGCTCTACTTCCTGCGGTCGGCCGTGGTCGTCGAGAACCTGCAGCTCAAACTCACAATGGTCAGAATACACATGCGGTCAACCGAGTTGACTGTTCGATGGCGTTGTCTGATATACCGCCATCCTGCAGCAAATAATGTAGTCCTATAGTCCCACACCAATCGACAACGCATGACACCACAGTCATTGTAATGACACTGGTATCTTCAGATACTCACTGTACGAAAGGTCAGTGTTCCTACTCTTACCAACCACATAGCCAACACGAAGCAGCTCCGCGGAGTGATCAGCGGTGGTGGTGGGCGTCATCGTCGCCGTCTTAGTGGTTGCCGTGGTCGTGGGCGGTCGTGGGCGTGGGCGGTCGTGATTGGTCGTTGGTCGCTGTGGTCGCGAGAACAATCTCACAGCCGCCACTTCTCTTTTTCCACTAATCCAGGCTTCGAAGATTTCTAACGAAAGCTTGCGGCTGAGAACTGCAGTGAGAGATGGCACGCGAAAGCAATTTCAAGTTGACCCGGCCGGCCCGGCGTGAAACTCAGCATCAGACAGCAATGACAGCAGTTTGCAGCTATCGGCTTCTCACTGTGGGCAGTTAGCATTTAGGTAGTAGATGATGGCTCGGCAGCAAGCTCGTCGCAAGCGGTAAGTAGCAGGCCATCCCTGACCCCATGTTCGCAGAAGTTTTGTAACTTCCCTTGCCTGCCATGGACCTCGGAGCTCTTGGGGTGTGCAGGCGCACGCCTGGCCATGCGCAGCTCCCGAGCCAAGGCCTTTGGCAGCAGATAGCTGCCAGCCTCCCAAGTCTGGACTGTAAAACCTCAAAAATGAGCGACTCAGGTCATCTCAGAATGGTCAAACAATGTCAAACAAAACATGTCTTGCAGCTGCAAGGCAGGTGCCGTGACTCGTCCGGCTTCTCGTACGCAGGATGGTTCGCCACGTCCAAGGTCCGTCGATACTCGCCGCGCTCTTGGCTGCCGGGACCTTTCCCGGGGCCTCCCACCTCCACGGACAAAGCAGCTCGTCGCACACAGGCAGGCGCAATGTTGAACTCGTCTGCCGGGAAGCCAAAGCAGTCAGCTGCAAGCCTGTCCGGCCGGAGCGCTTGGCTCACACAGGCCGCCAGCGTCACCGGCTCTTGGTCGCAGATTTTTGCAGAGGCTTCGCAACTTCTCGCTTTGAAGGTCCAAGAGTTTGCTTCAAGTCGAAGGATCGTCGTCATCCCCTCTGCCGGGCCATCTTCACAACGGTGTGACATCGAAAGCTGGTAGACCGGAGTGCTCACACCACGTCCGTCGATATTCTGAGTGACATCAGCTCCCTGCAAACAGAACAATCCCTGCAAACCCAGCTTCCGCGCAGCCGCTCCAACCACGTCTAGCGAGTTGGGCAAAGGAAGGTCCAGAATTTGAAGACTAGGCTCCGTTCGGCTGCCAATGCTGCACGCACGCTGGAGACTCGTCGGGCTCGCATCCTTCACAGAGGCGAGGCTGTGCTTTTGCAGAGTTGAGCTGTAGACCACTGAAGTCCCCCCGCCTCCCCGGGACATGATGCATAAGAACCTGATGGCCCCAAAGAGCGCGAAACCTGCCATGCGCGTCGCGGAGCGTTGTAGGCGAGGTACTTGGATGCATCAGGCTTGACGTAAACCTGAGATTGTTTTGAGACCGCAAGTCTCGCAAAACGACAAAGTTGCTGTCTGTCCTGTTCGGCAAACCTGTGTCGTGTGCTGATCAAGTGCATACGAGACCGGGCTTTTTGAGCTTACAATGCAGTGGTGGGTCGACTCTCTAATAGAGGGAAACAAGGTCACTGCCGCACTCGAAGCGGCTGTGGGTCTGCAGCATACCCTGCATATACTCTGATGCAAGTATACTATTTCCCTTTGACATACACTGAACATATACAGATACATACATACATGCATACATACATTTTGTCACTCGCACTCGACATGTCAGACGAGGTGTTGGGAGACTGACAGAAAGCCTCGAGCACATTGGCTCGCAGTATGCATACACGTGTATGTACATATGTATAACATATATCTACATATATATATATGTGTGTGTGTGTGTGTGTTTGTACATACATCAGGCTAGACCGAGCGGTCTCCGCTCGAAGCCTAGCTTCCATCCTAAAGCCTAAGCCCACGGCTTTCCACTCTACTTGTGCTACCAGATGCTACCAGTACGAGCTGACGTCATACGGATACACTGCATCTGGCTTGACATAACATAATATTGGAAATATGTGTGTGTGTGCATACATAGAATACGTCTTTACGAGCACATTACCAAAGTCTTCACAGCTCAACGAAAAATGGCTTGTACCTAGCAAGAGCTGAGATTTCCATGAGACCTCCTCCGCCCAGGCATGCGAAAAATCTCAGTACAGTACTGCATACTTCACGAACCTTGCCAGCAAAGGAGGCAACGATCGAGCTGCGTCCACGAACAACCCTGTTCGTCTAGCATTTCAACTTTCAACCCTCGTGGAAACCCTAACACGAATCGCGACACGGCCTTATTTCACGCTGGGAAGCTGCACGGTGGTGTTGGCGTGAAGTCGTTGCAATGTACTCCTCACACGTCGCGAGTTCAATGCACTACAATTAATGGACCAACGCCGCACGACACATTGTCATCTCTCACAAATATGGCTTAGGCGGGGGTCTCCGTTGATCGACATGGACCAGCCTGAAGCGCCCGTCAAGCAGACAGCGCTGGGCTCTTCACTGGGGGCGGAGTCATGTTCATCGGCCATCATTCGCTACAGGAGGCCATCCGAATTCTGCTTGTCGTCTGCTAGGTAGCACAGGCCACAAGCACACGGATGACATCGGACGCCCGCCCTCCCAACGAACATGGCCGGAACGAGCAGGACTCCTTGTCACAACTTGCGCTCAAATGCTGCGGGAGCCTTACCAGCCTAAAGCATGCTCATCACAGTGTGTAGCAGGGTTTACGGTGTTCTTCATGTCGAGAGCTGCACCGTTTCCGCAAACCAATGCGAATCCACTGGCACCGAACTGGTTGCAGGAAGCACCACCGTGGTGCGCCTCAGCAAGTACATCCGGCATTATAGACCAACTTGCTCCGACAGTGACACCATTTGTCGCAACCGCAAGAGTCCGCAGGCTGCGCCTGCGTCTGGCCACACGTCTCTTCCTGGCTGATGATCAGGATCCCTCGGCAGCACGTCATGAAAACTGAGCACTACTGCACAGGCCACAATCGGTGGGGTGTGAAGTGTACAAAGGTGACGAAGACCGAGGTCGGCCATCGAAAAGCTGAGGCCAAAGCTGTCGCTGTCTGGATCGAACCACTCACCCTGAATAGTCATTACGAAAGGTGAGCCTGCGGCAAGCCACGCCAGCAAAATGTGTTTGGGCAGTAGTCACTAAAACCACTCTCGGTGGCACTGGGAGAGGGGAAGGGTTCCACCTGCATAGATCTTCTCGGGCGAAGTCGTCAGACCTGTCGACCGTCCACTCTTTGGGACCAGCTTCCAGCGTAGATTCGGAAATAACAAGACACAGCGATAAGACTACGATTTGCAGTAGATAGTTAACACTAGGCACATGCAACGTCGACTCGACTCGCGCTGCGGCCAGGTCACGGTCCAATCGCGCCAACGGGCAGGGCTTCATGTTGCACTGTTCGGTCTGCCAAGAGGCGATCAGGGTTAGAGTCGGTTAGAGGAGGCGAAGTCACAGTGGGTTTTGCGCCACGCCCTCACCGGTCGTAAATGATGGGCGAGTAGCGTGTGCAACTTACCGCAATGCTCGCCTTGACCAGCTCTGCCTGGCTCGGGCATGCCAGCCCGCCGCCCGTCGCCTCACAACTTACGAGAAAGGGCATTGACTGGGCAGGGAACAAGAGCGGACACGAGGAAATCACTCGGAGCCTCCTGCAGAATGCCACGCCTCATCTTCACCTGACGAGCTTGCACGAGTTGATGTCACCAGCAAATTCTGATGGGCGGTTGCCACTGGCCTCGCCGCCACCACACTGTTTATCGCACTCAGTGACGACCCACCAATCTGTGACCTTCGGGGCGCGCTCTGGCAACAACCAAAAGCAGCCAAAGGACATGGAACACAAGCTGTTCCTTTTTTACCCGGCATGGGGTGAAGGAGTCTCAGCTGTCATGTTAACATCCCGCAGCTCTCACAGACAACGCACTCACAACTCGCATCAGACGCCCCCAAAGCTTCGAGGAGCTGATACTTCTTCTTCAGCTGACCTTCAGTAGACTCGCAGCAGGGCTGGCATGACGGAGAGTGCAGAGACCCTTCAACATCTCCATCCAAACCGCTCAATGCAAGGACGACTAAATTGTGGTTCTTACTACTCCATGACTCCCTTCATCTTCTCATGCTGGGCCGCGCAGTTTCTCCACATCAATTTGGCATGCCTCCGCGAGGGCCATCGGGCCAGGAAGCTGGAAGAGAAGGTTCCGGGCATCCACCATGCGCTCGAACACCAAGTCCTTATCTTCAGTAGATTTAGCTGCTCATGGTCTCATCAGCCCTGGACTAAGCTGTTGGTAGGTGGCATGCGGCCAAGTTTCAGACAAAGAAGTTTGACCCGTCGGGCGCTGGTGGCACAGGAAGCCTCCGTCGAGTTGCTCGCGACCTTGAAGACCCTTCCTGGAAGTATCGCTTTGTTGTCCCAAGTCGTGAATGATTCGGCCGAAGATAGACAAGTTTTCTTCGGAGCTGCGCAGTGGCAAAGAGAACCCCTCCGTGATCAAGGAGGCTGCAAGCTGGATCTGGTGCTCTATGTCTGCCTTGCCCATTCCATCTCTTAGCTTCTCCAGAGGCATGTACAGAAACTTGCTGCGGTGGTTTGACATGCCAAGCACCTCCTCCCCGTATGTGGGCATCAACGAGCTGTCCTTCCAGCCCGTGTTGATGCAAACTGAGCCAAAGGGCAAGAAGGTTGAATAGAACATGGCTGTGCCGATGCCAGTGACCATAATGTCAGTGTTCTGCAGAAGCTCGAGCTGCTTCCGGAAAGGCTGTACCAGCGACCAATCCACGAAGCTCACTTCCATGGAAAAATTCTTATGTGAAGCCACTCCTTGCTGCGCAAGCTCCTTCATGGACGCCACTTCTTCCGGTGTCATTCGCTTGTTCGCCGTGATGATGACTTTGAACTTCTCCTTCGCAGGCCCTGGCCTTGAAGAGGTCTTGGAGGATGCAGGCTCTAGGCCATGTGCTAGGTAGAGTCTGTCTGAAAACTCACCAAGGATGTCTCGTCCATAGGCTGATGGCTCCTCAGCCAGGCTACTGTCCTTTGTCCCTGGCAAAGACACGTAGGACGCATACTCCCCCATGTGAGCGCTGCCGCTTATCAGATGGTCAAAGAGCAGTGCGGCTTTAGCATTGAGCAGCAGCTCCTTAGAAGAATCTTTGCTTGCAACATTGGGGATAAGGGAATCTAGGAAGCTTAAAGAAAGCCTTGTGATCGTAAGGCGAAGGCACCCAGAGATCGCTCAAGCGGAGGAGCTCCTGCTCCCTGCGCTTGGCCCGGCCCCGGCCGCCCCGGGTCCCAAAGAGTCGAAAGGCCTCCTCCATCTGACAAGCGCTTCCAGTATAGATCCCGGCACCTCCCACGACATGGTCTTTCAAAACTCTCGAACAAGCCTGGCAAGGTCTGTAGCAATAGCTTCGACGAGGCTTCTCATGGTTTAGGGCCGTTGGAAGGGTTTACGCTCTCGCACTCCGTTTATAGGGCTTGAGAGTTGGAGTTTGGCTTTGAGGTTTCGGCGCTCACACTCGGACAATCCAGGCACTCAACTGATACAGAAGCCACGGCAGAAACAGAAGTTTTGATGCTCTGCTGCGGTGCAACACTTCTCTACCTCTGCACGTGCGGATGCCTGACAGTCCGAGTGCCTGGGATTCAGGCTTCCTGAGCCAGCGCAAGTCAGGCAGCATTACGTTGTGGGAGACGGTGAGTGCCCACACCTGGTGGGAAAGCTTTCCTGCCTTGCCTTTATGCAAGCAAGAGGCTTGCAGTCCAAGCCAGCTGTGTAGTTCGACATGATGGCCACGGGCGTGAAGACGTGATTCTCAAGTCCAAACCTCCGGGTTCGCAGCACGTGCAGCCAACTGGAACTTGCGCTCCCTCAACCCAGTGGCGCAAACCGCAACAAGAAGTCCAAAGCTGCCCTTTTTGCCGCGAGATGAATGGACAGTCAACACGCAAAAGCACCTGCCTTGCGAGCGAGACAAACGCAGGATAGAGGCCATCGAAGAGTGCATGTGCCCAGCGATCTTGCCAAAGTGCTCGAAAGAGGACACTCAAACCAGGGCGGTAATTCAGCGTCATATTTCCTGGCATCAAACCCAAAGCACGTCGACTGGTCAAAACTGCCCTGGGTCTCTTAGGTTCCCCGTCTCCTTAAGTCCGAGATGCTCGCGTGACTCTCCAACTCGGTGGCCGACGAAAAGCGCTTCACACGAACAGAGACAGGATTGTCCACTCTGATAGCAGGCATGTCCCAGTCACCTCAGGCTGCAGGATACAGAGATTCACAGCAGAAGGCTACATGCGGACCCTACAGAAGTCCACGAATGACTCCAAGTCCAGCAGCTGATTGCCGGATCTTGCGTCTGACCGTCCTCTAAGAGCAGGAGCGTGACCATCCATTGCTTGTCATCCCCAGGAGCCAAGTAGGCGCAGTGGAAAATGCAGGACTGATCGTATCCAGGTGTTCCCTGGCATTGATAGCTGGATTCCAAACTCTCCGTGCATTTCGAAGGCTTGCCACCAATGCTCCTTGGACCACGAAGTCAAGACGTGCAGCAAAAGCTACGAAACAACAGCCTCAGGCGTGCTCTCTACCGAATTGGATCTTCGAGCTTGGAAACCTTGCAGCTGGCCCTGTGCCGGCGAGAGTGCGCAGGTGCTGAGTCAGTTCGATCTCTGCTGAACTGCCTTATCTCGACACGCGCTCTTCCGCGCAGACTGAACGTATACATCAGGTTAACTCGCCAACGGTTGTGCAAATTCAGCAACAGACCAGATCAGGAACATAGACTACATCACAACTCAGCTTACATTTTGCGTTCGTCACAGGCGCTGATTTGCACATGCCGCCGCACCAACTCCTTCCCGAAAGCTCCTGGCGATTGACCAACCGAAGCAAATCAAAACAGGTATAACCATGCCGTTCGCGGGAGAAATGTCCTGAACAGGTGTTGAACGCTTGGATCAAGAAGCAGTAGACAGCATACCCAAGGACCATGTAGGTGGCTACCTGGGCATAAGGCTACATCAATGCAGCCCGTCACCTTCTTCTGCAAGTTTTCCAGTCTCGCCATCAAACTGGCTTTCTTGCCCCTCACCCCCGGCCGAAGCAAAATGTCCACCAGGTGATTCTGGGCTGCAGTCAAGTTGCAGAAGGCCTGGAACCAGGCACATCGCCCGGCTAGTAAGTGCGTCAACACGCTGAATTCATTGAAATGAAGTGGCACGCGAATCGAGCAAGTGCTGGTCGGAGCAGTGATCCACATGCCGGGAGTGAGAGTGCGGGCGCAGAATCACACCGTCAAATTCACCAGCACTGCAAAACGCACTCGGAAAGACCTCAAGGACTCCCTTAAAGACACTCAACATGACATGTCAATATGACACGAAGCATGCATGTGAATGGCTGAGCTTCTCCAGTAAGATCCAGTAAGAATCTTTTTCCGCACGTCTTAGGGCCTTAGGGTCTTAGGAGACAGCAAACCTTCACCCGCAAGACAGGCCTCACAGTCACGCTTCGTGGCCACAGAGAGCGTCCCCAGGTACACCGTGTAGTCGTCAGCCCTGGCCGACAAACCGATGGGCATATACACACAACACTCCTAGTCATGTGTATATATACATATAACATGTCTATTATGTTTGTGTGCACGCATCTGCATGCCTACGTAAGGTATGTATGTCTGCATGCGTAAATGTATGTCTACATAACAGAGAGAGAGAGAATGCACCTACACGAATGTATGATAAACACATAAGCAGTTCAATACATGATGTACTACATGTAGATATATATATATATATACACATATGAACGTACAGGCGTACATGCGTAGATACACACGTATGATGAACATATGAATAGATAAACGGAAGATAGGTAGAACGATAGACAGCCATATGTGTATATATATATATGTGTGTATATACAAATACACATATACATACACACAAACAACTTACCAAAAAACATGTATGCGTATTCATATACTGGTCGCTGTATGGGGCACCTGGACAGCTTCAACGATATCTAGTAACTACTGTATCCCATGCACACACGCACACACACACACACATCGACACAAAGAGAAAGCTACAAGCATGTAGCATGTGGCGTGGTGTGGCTCTGCATGTCGTTTATGTGGTTGTAAGAAGCCACGGCGCAAGTGTTGCTTGATCCTGTTTTTGGGCTGCCAGCAGTCAGCGGCCTTTTGGCTCGTTCCAGCAACAGGAGGGGCAGCCGAGGCCAGGGCTCACTGCAGCTGCTTTCCGTGCCGCCACACCAACACACCTAGGAAAATCAAGTGGGTGAACTACTCTCACCAGCAACAACAACAAGCACCAATAACCACGACAGCAACCAGAACGACCGCCACCATCACCACAGCAACAACCAACAACAAGAACAAGAACAAGAACGAGAACGAGAACGAGAACAACCACAACCGCAACCCACAACCCACAACCACAACAACAACAACATCGACAACACTATCAACAAGGCAGCAACAACATCAACAACACCAGCAGCAGCAGCAGCAACAATCACAACAACAATAACATTAGCAAACAAACAAGAACGTAGATGAACGAGTTTGAGCAAGGAAACGGAGATGACGAGAGTAAACTGTTCGCGTAGCAGTAGACACCGGCAGCAACACAGCCCCTATATCAGAGAAGAAGAGAGATGACAAGAACAATGGGAACATTAGCAATAACAAAATAAGGACAGCAATATCACCAAAAAAGTAGCTTGGTTTTTCTGTATCATGACCAAGAGTGGCAAGCATGAGGGGCCAAAAACAGCGCTGCAAAAGCAGCAAGCTCGCGTAAACTCATCAGCGACCTGAAGATCGGGGACCCGGGCGTTGTATGTGCCCTCTACGCTGATGAGCACCTCCCATTCCTCATGCGACCCATTCCTGCAGCGCATGCATCAACCCTGGTCTCTTGCAGCAGGCATTCCCGTCACGCAAGAAGCACAGGATGCACGCGAATGATCTCAGGACTGGGCGCAGAAAGGGCAGACCCCGAGCGGAAGTCGATGCCCGCCTGGCCAGGCATGTGAAAACAGAGGAGGAAGGAGCAACCAAAGTGCTTCCTAACAACAGCGGTAAGGGAAGGCCTGCAGCCTTCGCCTCAAAATGCGGTCATGCTGCATTCAATGTTGCAAAACGCGAAAGGAATGCTGAGCTTCAAGCGTCGAAGGAGTTGTCGTGGTGGGCTGTGCGAAGGTTCAGATCATGTCATGCCACTTGCAACACACAATGAACAGCCAATCAACGTGATCTCTCAAATCGTGTGCCAAACAAGCATTCACAAGTTACTGACCTTTCCTTCTGCGAAATGCTAGGTTCCTGTCTTGCTTCCAACTAATTACTAGTTGTTTTCGGGCTATCCTGAACATGTCTTGGCTTGCTGGGGACTTGGCCATACTCACCACCATACACCCCACGTTCTGCGGAATGATGCGAATCCTGCAGAAGGGACCATGGATCTCTGCGCAGCGTCGGGGCCCGGTGCAGCGACCTGCCTGTCTTCTGTGGCCTGGGTCAAGCTGCAAATCAGACTGCAAAAAGTACGGCTGAACTCCAGCTACAAGGGGAGCACTTGTGCCTGGCCCCGCGAAGCATCGAAGTCAATCAAACTGCAAGCAGGTTGCTAGGCCAATGCCGTTGATGGTGACGGTCCCAGGGACTCCAGGATTGACCACGAACCTCACAGTTTTTGGTAGTTCAGCCCGACCAACTGGGCCTCACGATTTCTACATAGGGAACGATTGAAGAGTGCGGGGCCAGGAGTAGCAACTTTTTCACAGTATCGCCATGGATAGGGGCCACAGATCAAACGTCATCTTGCTTGGCAGAAACGCACATCCCTTCAATAGGCGCAAGCTCTCACGCAATCGCCTCACTCGCTCGCCCAGTCTCTGCCATACACACCGGAGTCATACATGCACTCAAGGACGGAGCGACCCTGATGCAGCAAAGGGCCTCATGTTGCCAGCATTTTGAGGCCCGCTTACTTGCAAGGTGCCGATGCTGATCCAACCCACGCACGTGCTTGCCTCGGCAGGACTCACTCTGAACTAGAATCTCGCCTGGATGCTGTCTCTCTATGCTTTCTCAGGGTCAAGACTCTCGGTGTCTAAGTTCAGAGCATAGTGCCGGTCGCAGTAGCACACGGTGAACTTGTCTGCCTGGTGTGGGTCGCGACATCCCAAGCAATATATCGTTTGCAAAGTATACTACAGCTTAGAGGGGTGTCACTTTGGGGTCTTTCCACGAGGCTCTCAGATTCACTTTATGCGAGCTCTGCCAGCCTCCTGCTGGAGAGAGGTGTTAGTTGCAGCTAGGGGAGGCTCTGTGCAACTGGCACTCAAAGGCCAAGGCAACGACCGACACTCCTTCCAAAACTAAGCTTCGGGCTCGGGTCACGGCGATGCCTGCAGAAGCTCGGGGATGATGCATCGTATTTAAATGTAAGCTCTCTGACTTAGTGCTCATTCCTTGGAGATTGAGTCAGGCAGAGGCAGCGCTCTTAGACATGACAGCAGCAAGGCCATGAGCCTGTCCAGATCAGCTCTCGTCCAGAACCCCAAGAGCCAGAAGACAAGGTGGAAATCGGCGCTGGCTCACACATACCAACCTTGACCGACTTCTCTCTGCCCATGGCCACGCTGGGGGGTGTGTTGGCGCTGCCGAGTGCCCTGCACCGCTTTCCAAGCATGTGATGCCCATGACCTGGGCTAGGTCCAGGCACTACATGGCGCAACGGGGAGCCATGCAGCTCATCAAGCTCCGACGGTTTTTAAGACTAAGTGCAGTGGCGCAGTGCTCTTCGTAGCACGCAGAGCAGCTGCAAAGGTATTCCACTGACACTCGGCTTGCTGGAGCAGTCCCGTATTGCATGAATCATGATAGATCCTCACCCTGGGCCCGACACAGAGCGGTGGAGCTGTGTCGAGTCACAGGCACCTGCAACATGTTAAGCTGTGACGCGTAGAATGAATTCTTCTCCTTGCTTTCGCGCGGCTCTCGTGCGTGACGATCTTCATGCGCGGCCAGGGATCACCTGAAGCTGGATTATATCGCGGCCCCGGAACGAGCATACGAACGTCGACAAAATGCTATGACATGCTCAGATGCAAGGGCCGGGGCCAATGTCGAAGTCGCTTGCGAGCGGCACTCGCAATGCAAACGGTGTGGACACTGTGGCAGCCCAGTTCTCAGCAGCAGAACCACGCAAGCACCCTACTCGTATCACCCTATGACTCTGTAAATCGTTGCAAGCTCACAGTGCTTTGAGGTCAGGTCCGTCGAGTAAGAAACAAGGCCGCCAGTGATGGGAACTGCCAGGCCGATGTTGTCTGCAGGCATGACCTCTTCCACAACGCACTTCTAGGGTTCGAGGGGCAAATAGCAACGGCCCCTCAGGACTCCACGCAACGATCATTCGAGCACAAGTCTCGCCCGTAGCACCACACCTGAAGCTGAAGGCTTTCTGTTCAACTGCAGCAGCCAGCTCAAGTCGTCTTTAACGGCTTGTTCTCAGCTGAGCACGTGCATTTCCGTGGAAGACTCCAGGGTGATGTCTGGGATGTGGGTTGGAACATGCCTGAGACCGAAAGCTCAACGCTTTTGCGACTACATCACCCACCGTCTCGGCTGAGCGACACCAAGTTCGGTCCCATATCGATCACCTCCAGCCAGATCCAAGGTTTGATTCATGGAAAAAGGCAGAGGCTGAGTAAATAAGCCTCACAGCTCACAGCAAGGGGTATCGATGTTGCAGGCTAGCAGCTGTTTCCACCGTGGTCCCGATGCCCCAACATCGCGGAAAGAATCTTTGTCGGTCATTCAATTCCTCGACATCCTGGTCGAGCGCTGGAAATGCCACTCAAAAAGCTCAGTGTTAGTTCACAGGTCCTTGGTGCAGTTTTCCAAGTCCGACCTGGCTGGCGAGGATCTTGAAGTCTTGAGTGGCCAGACCGTCCGTGGCAGGCTTGAGGAAGCCGCGAGGAGAAAAAACAACAAACTGAGACCATCGCTTTCTTGGGATGAAGTTGTCAGGTGCAGGCCGGGTGGTGGCGACGCATGTGTACTTCCTTCGAAAGGTGACAAGGAACTGGACAGCAGCGTTGCTGGGCAGGCCGTGTAAAGCTATCACTGACATACCAATCAAACCGAAACCCAACACAGAAGCGGCTTGTGCCGCTGAGGTTCATGAAGGTGTTTAGCACATCCACTTCAACACTGACCTCAAGATGCACTGCAAGCGCATGGTAAACGAGGAGTCTCGAAAGCAAGTCGAAACCAAAGGCGGCACCGCATACTTCGCTGCTGGAAGCTTCGGCTGCCAATATCCGGGGGTGACCCCGACCTGCAAACTCGAGTACTGCCAGGATCCCGTTCTCTGTGCTGGGGAATGTCAAGTCTCTGCCTGTCGCACTGCCAAAATCGACCCAGTGACCTCTGCACCGGCATGGGGCCCAACTAAGATGGGACAAGACGCTCCAAAATCTGTCCACCAAGCAGACCAAGCACACGGCCCGAACAGTGCCTAGCTCATGCCTGTAGCGCTCGTACGGGGTGGACTGGCCTGGTTCGACACAAGCCGTGCCACCTGCAGGTGCAGTGTACACAATAGCACCCAGAAGGAGCCGCATGAATGCGGAATCTTGAAGTTGCGCTGTCCCGTCCAGAAGTCCATGCAGTTTTTCCGTCACAAACGGCGTTTTGTCCAAAGTAGGCTTCGTGAGGGAGTGAAACGAGCAGAAGACTTAAATGGGAGAGCAGATGCTAACACTGATGGTCTATACAGATCTCTCTCGTTCTGTTGACGGGAGTCACGCGCTCTACTCACTCTACTCTACATACTGCCAGACATTCTCATCTTCTGGAGCCGGGTGACAACTGCTGCAAAGCAAGGAGCGATCGGAAGAGAGCAGCAGCCGCCCGGAAGCGCCACAGAGGGAACAACGAGCAGGGCAAACCTCGCGCCGTGCCCGCGCCGCGAGTGCCAGAGGAATGCTGGAAGGCCGGATGCCCCACTGCACGCGGGCAGTCCCGCCAAGAATACAGCCTGCCAAGAGTCCTGCAGGGCCCGCGAGGGCCATGCCAGTGAAGGCGCAAACTGCCGGAGTCGAGTCCATGAGCTGCATAGCAGCATCCAGCACCTGTGACGAGAGCGCTGTCGGCTCAGTTTCGAGATCGACATAGGCCAGCAGCTGTGTGATGTAAAGCTGACAGTCGTCGTTCGACGACCACCCAATGCCACAAACATTGAAGGGTCCTAAAAGGTTTTTCCGGTGTCCAGGCGAGGCGATCCATCCATCTACGGTAGCCTTTGCCATGACTTCCCGGGCGTAGCCCTTGGAAACTGCCAGGTTCTCTGCGAAGTTGTGGCACACGAGGCCAGAGTCCTGGAAGCGCTCAGTGGCTCCGTCATGGCTAAATGGTTGGCAGTGATCGGCCATGGCCAGCGCATGCTTCCGGGCCACTGCGCTTAAGGCCTCGTGTAACTCCAGCCGTGGCAAGCACTCCTTTTCTCGGAACTCATTGGTCAAGGCTAACACCTCCTCCTGCAGCGGGCAGCACATCCTCGGCTGTGCTTTGAAGAAAGCGCCGCCTACTTCTGCATCCTGTCTCCATCTGGAAACAGCATCCGCATCTTGAGCCTTCAAAGGTGCCTCGAAGTTGGAGCAATTGCACGACAAAGGTAGCGCCGCGGCTGCCGAGCGAGACTGAGCACAGAGACCGAGAGAATCAAAGTAAAAAAGAGAGAACAAAGAGAGAGAAAGAGAGAGAGCGAGAGCGAGAGCGAGAGAGAGAGCGAGAGAGAGAGCGAGAGAGAGAGAGAGAGCACGCACGAGAGAGAGCGAAAGCACGAGCGAGGGAGGGAGGGAGGGAGAGGAAGGGAGGGAGGGAGGATGATGCAAGACTCACACTGCCGTGAAACCCGGACGGCCTATGATGTAGGCGCAATAGCAGATCCGGTACGTACCCGGCTCACCTCAGAGCCGAAGGGATCGCTGTTCGCGTTCGCAATCGCTAGTCCGTGCAAGCCGTCGCAACAGAGTCTGAGTGTGCAGGGGCTGCGGCGGACGCTGCTGATGATCCACGTCGCAGCCCAGAGGTCTGGAATGATGGCCTGGGCTTTTTTCATCGACAACCGTAGGTTTAGAACCAAGAGCACTGAAGCCCGCACATCCGGCTGAATGTTCTCAGGAGTCATGGCAGCTATCCAAGAAGGGTACTGTCCAGAGTTCACCTCAGATGCACCCTCTGTGCGATACCCAAGGAGAACCTTCACATTCTCAAGGCAGGAGCCATTCCACAGGAGTGGCCGATGCCATCCTTTTCACAACGATGCTCCCAGACTACCGGGCAGAGGGGGGATGTCCTTCAGCAGCACCATCCGGTCCAGTGCATCGAACTGAGCTCCCCGAGCTGTGATCCGACACGACCTCAGGCAGTGCATGCGGACATACATGCACCAGGGGTAAACAGCCAGATACACGCACACGCTCGCACACGGGCGCGCTCGCATACGCGCAATAGATACAAATAAGAGATGCGAAGCTGCGTAACACGTTCGAGGGCTGAGCTCGCCCTGCTCGCACCGGAGCTCAGAGTTGAACTCTGACCCGCGAACGAACAGCTCGCCTGAACTCTGCACATGCCAGGAATCAGCAAGGTCGTGACAAAGGTGGCTTTCGAATTTATCCACGGACCGGCGATGATTGCGAACCCCTGCCTGCAGCTTGATCGAAGTCTGCCCGATTCTCGCACATTCCGCTGCTGGCACGGCCCCGGCTGCAGTAGCACCTCAAGGATAGGAAAAAACATCACGATGCCTGCAAATCATGGGGTCCGGATCTGGCACTTATTTACTTAAGTGCTAAGAGTCTCGCAGCCGATGTCTCCCAGTTCGAATCGGAGTGCCGAGGTCAAAAGTCCAGCTCTCAAGGCCTGCTGGCGTGTGCTCCCGCTTCGCTCAAAGTGGAGGTTCCTGGCTTGAAAAGACTTGTGCGAGACCTAGGGACCTCGTCATTAGTCAACGTCTGAAGGTGCACCGACTCCGAGCACACTTCCGCCGACTTCCGCCTGGCCCGATGCACCCATCCGTGCCTTCGTTGCTAGTGGAGGTGAGATTGCCAATGAAAAGCCTTCAGCGTCGAGGCACCAAGGTCGCACCCAAAAGAAAGCCACCGCCAGGGCTGCAGCCTGTCCCCTCCGGCTGTGAAGAATCGCGGCCTGAGAGGTGCCAGCGATCGGTGCTTTCACACTCTGGCTGCCTGTGTCTCATCTGGGTTCCCTGCCCATCAAGGCTGAAACTCACTGGGCTGCCGGTTTGCCCGCAATTGTCCATGGGATCCAAGAGCATCACGGCCTGGGACGATGACCAGCATCGCGAGAACATGCAACGAAGCGCCAAGGCAAAGAAGCTCTCTTGGGAAATGGCATCCTGAGCGTCCAGTCCCGCACCTCGTATGTTCAGTCTGCACGCGCCTCTCCTTAGCTGTCTGATGGCTATTTGGACCCGGTGAGTGAGCAAGCGGAAGTCTCGGCAACATACTAGGGAGGAGGCAGGTAGCATTTGTGATAGTCATCACGCCCTTGAAGTCCCATTACAGTGACCTTGGAATCAGCTGGCTGTCGCAAGTCGACTGTCGAAGGGCTGCGTCGGATCACGGAAACTGGCCCGATGGATTGGATTTCAGATGTTGGATCACAACAAGGAAATTTGCATGCATGCGCCTGCCCAGCTTGCTGGAAGAAGTCGAGGTCTGTCACCGAACTTGTTCTGCAGATCTCAGCCGCCATGGATCAACAGATGTTTGCTCCCAAGGTCAATTTCGCACCCGGCCAGTCAACGACAGCTGAGACCTCCGCTGATCCTTGACAGTAGCAGGCAAGATAGATGCCCGGAGCCTGCAGGACAGTTGCTTGTGCAAGTGGCTTCTGAAGATGCCACTGCATGATTAATGATAGTCAGCAGGTTCACTCAGCGGTGGCGTTTCATTCTGTCATGCTGGCCCATCTGACCCCTTCATGCCTGTGGGGAGCCGAACTCGAAGAGAACAACGTCTTGCCCACTGGTGTCTCTTCCTGGCATCAGCTGGCAAGCTGGGCCTGGACTCGTGCGACAAAGCAGAACCATGCCGGCTGCACCCTCGTATCCACTGATCCTGGTACCCCTCGTGAAGCTTGTTGCGGCCGCTCTGCTGTCTACGCCACAGCGGGCACCTCACCGTGCTGTAGTGGCTCAATGGTGTTCATATGGTTGTCCGGCTGCTCATCTTAAGACTGCAACCGGGAGCAGCAGCGACCAACTGCAGGTAATCCCCAGAGGCAAGGCCATCTGCCAGCCAAAGCGCAATGACTCCCGCTCTGCAGATTCTACTTCTGTACGTGTTTCTCTGCACAGAATTACTTACTTGGATATCCGGGACGTCCGGCAGCAGGGTGGGGGTAGTTACCGATGCAGTCCAAGCTCAACTTATAGTGAAAAGACATAGGAGTTGGGATGTCGTCAAAGAAACCCAAGAAACTGCGGTGCGAACTATAAATTTCGCGTCGTGCAGGTGTTGGCCTCTAGCAGCCCGATTATGATGGTCTCGCACACCGGAAATGAAACCCCTGTGTTTCGAGGGCGAGAACATTACACCGCAACTCTCTGCAGATCACAGCAAGTTACTGCCTGTGCTGGTGGCCATATCGGAATGCGAAGTACCCTTTTGCAGCTGGGCGCTTAGTGTCAATGCGAGGTACCCTAAACCCTAAACCCTGAAGAAGCCAACCGACCAAAGGCTGCCTGACATCTGGATCTCGACGGTGCAAGGGAAGTAGGCGGCACAATGCCAGTGTTGACCGATGTTCCTAGGCATCTAGGAATCTAGGCGTCTCATGAAGACATAGGCGGGCTGAGATACAAAGCATCTTGCTTAGGCTCGGACACTCCGTTCGCCATGATCATGCCTCATCTCAAGCCAGCCGTCTGAGACATAACATGGAGGCTGCACCGGAAACACTGTTGCCAGTGCTGCAGTTCTCCACCTGCTTCTACATTTATCCAGCTCCGAATTCTAGAAATAGGGCTTGTTGCACCTCTCTGTGTATGACAGTTGGCACAGAGTCACATTTGATTCTGAATCCTCTTCCTGCTGCATGGTTGCCGGCACGGAATGAGAAGTCCTCGTCACTGTCGCAACCGCCTGCCATATGTGGCAAGAAACCAAGACTCTGAGCGCGGTCGGAGAAAGCTTAACTGAACAAAACTGACACTGATGCGAGGAAGCTTCAGCAGGCAGGTTTCTCTTTTGGGGCTTACCTACACCCCTGAAATGAGAAACCGGCGTCCGCTGATCAATTAACTTCTCATGCTGGGGCGAGAACTATCGACAGCACAGAGGCGGAGCTTGAACATTCGAGCACTAAGTGCTCGAACACCAAGTCTTGGTGTTGGCGATCCCAAGTACGTAAAACCACACTGTGTGGATGAAGGGCAGGAGAGCCTGTGAGGGAGGGAATGAATTTTCTGCCCTCGACAGTACATCGTTTCGGTGGGACGAGGTAAAGGCCAAGGACTTTCATAGGTGTGATTTTGGCGATTCGTTCTCTTTTCCCCTCCCGCCCTGCTGACAATGTCGCACCACAGGGATTTTCTTCGAACTTTAGACTCGTGCTCTCAGCGGCGAAGCATGAAAGGGAGCACGAAAGGTCAATTGTGCAGGGTGTCATTTGGCTCAACGCACATCGCGCACCGTATAAGCAAGTGGTTCAATCCATGTGCTCGGTATGAGAGACTAAAACTCAAATTTCTCAGCTACCAGATTCAAGGTATCTCCGTGACAATTTAAATTCTGTTTCACAGAAGTTCAACATCAATTGTGCAGCATCGGCACGGCCCAAGCTGAAAAGAACTGGCCATCTGCGACCCCAGGCGAGGCCTTGACCGGAGTTACACCAGCAGATGTTGTAGGTCCCACCTCTGGACGTCCGCCCGTTGGCTGAGACTGAGACATGTGTGTGTGTGTGTGTGCGCGTATGTGTGTGTGTGCGTGTGTGCGTGTGTGCGTGTGTGCGTGTGTGCGTGCGTGCGTGCGTGCGTGCGNTGTGTGTGTGTGCGTGTGTGCGTGTGTGCGTGTGTGCGTGTGTGCGTGCGTGCGTGCGTGCGTGCGTGCGTGCGTGCGTGCGCGTGCGTTACAGTTCTCCGAGTCGGAGGCTCTCCATGATGAGTACCGGATCCCAGATCTGGGATTCATTATCTGGGCCCATCTCAGGGGCCTCAGCATCGCTAAGAACCGCTTCGCATGCTTGCCAGGTGTTCGATTGCTTGTGGTAAAACCCTCTGCAGTTCCAGCTCAGAGGCAGGCTCCCCACACGGGTGAGTCTATGCACGTAGGCCAGCACGCCAAAGCCGCAACTGCGGGAGAATGCTCCTCAGCTCTGAGGTCCGGGTTCGACTACTGGCAGTATGCCAGGCTATGCCAGGCTTGAACTTGGCCAGCCGCAGCGGTGCCGAAGCCTCCACACCTGCCGTCCGACCTAAGCCACTCAGCCTAGCAGCTTCTCGCCGGCTTACTCACGGCTCGACCAAGCTTCGTGCACTTCAGCGCGGACGATCCTGAGAGATTGCTGGACGTGCATAATTAAATTCCTGCTGCTGTCCCCTGTAGCGTGAGAATGTGCCCACTCGGCGCGAAGGTCTATTTATTGCCTACGCTCCTGATGCGGTCGTCCGCTGTGAGATAGGAGCCCGTTGCCGCAGTGACGGTAAGGGAAAAAGGGCCTGCAAGAAGGCCGTGCTTGCAGCTTGCAACAACATACGAAAACGACCTACATCAATGCCATTCCTGGGCGTAAAGGCCATACTCCGTAAGGCCCCTACGCCCAGGAATGGCATTGATGTAGGTCGAGTTGGAAGCGCCCCTGGGGTTGATGATGCCAATGTCCAACCTCAGCACATGTCCGGTTTCCCTGCCAATGGACTCCAGAACCCAGTAAGACACTCGCGCAAAATGGGCACCATCAGTGCACCCCATGAAGAAGTGGGCACACCAACACACCCGGTAGGATCCTGATCAGCAGCACTGTTTCGACTTCCGGAACATTCCGCACGAAGTCTGTCAGTCCAAGGTTCGCATCTCCCGGGCCTTAGCACTGAGCGTGGCCCATGCGCCAGGGTTTATACAGAATTACGACGGACTTGCTGGGCATGCGGCCACGATGTCAGTCCAGCTCGCACTCGTACGGTTGGCGGGGTCTGAGCCCT
This sequence comes from Symbiodinium sp. clade A Y106, assembly GCA_003297005.1. Classification (NCBI taxonomy): domain Eukaryota; class Dinophyceae; order Suessiales; family Symbiodiniaceae; genus Symbiodinium; species Symbiodinium sp. clade A. The sequence continues at coordinate 59,381 of BGNK01003069.1, read as the reverse complement.
CCGTGTACGTCGGAGGTCCTGGCAGCGCAGCGCAGCTCAGGAGTCGGAACTCGAAACAGAGCTCTCCAGATGCAGTCCGTTGGGCACGGTGCTGGCTTCGATGCCAAGGGAACTCGGCGCATCAGGAAAAGAAAATGCTAGAAAACTGCAGCAAGTCACGCAGTAGGTCGCCGGCTGTGTCTCTGCACCAGCCCGCCCGCAGCGAACTGTTTGGTCGACGATCCGTATCCTCGCATCGAATCGTGTCGTAGCCCGCCATGCGTCCATTCTCCAACACTGCAATCTATCGGGTAAGTGCTCCTGTCATTGCTGCTCATGCCCCATCCTGTAATCGTGTACGCGAAAGGCCTGAGGACAACCCAAGTGGGCAATCTTCTAAGAACCGAGCGACTTAGCAATGCTATCTGCCATTTCCCGCAGAGCTCCAGGCACACCGATTGGTGGCCGGTCAATTTGACCTGCATGCATCACGTGGGGTCCGTCTTGGCTAGCTTTCCCACTTCTTGGCTTCGTGTTTCCAACTAGCCCGGCCTTGGTTCGGCCCGCCACTGGAGACATTGCCAGCGTAGACTGTGTACTGATCCATTTGCGTGCAACATGTTGGGCACCGGATCTCGTCGTAACCTTCGCTAAACCGTGCCATGCGACAGACCGTCGCTGCTCACTTTATGAAGACTCAGGGAAGGGCTGCCACACCAACAAACTTTGAAGTCGCCATGCCGACCCATGATGATGCCACCAAATCGGGATAGCATGTCCTTAGTAGCTCAGCCGCTGATGCCTTCCCACATTGCGGGTACTTCTCAGGCCAAGGACTGGACGGATCCACTTGTTCTGGGGCTGGCGAAATCACCGCCGGAAACTACGGCACTGGATTGTGGAGCGAAGCCACACCTCCGCAGCTAGCCGGATGGATCTGCAATCTTGGCGACACCCCGGGCCGACGCATACAGCCTAAGACCCGGACTCTAGATGGTCGGCGATGATAATGATACGGTCGTTGTTGTTTAGGCCTGCAGAGAGCAGTATTGTAATTGGGAGAACCCTCTTCTTCCACCATCAGCCGCAGAAGCCAAGCCTGATCCGGTCATTGCCAGCGTGCAGGCAACCTGATTTGACAAAGCACGTGCTGTCCCGCGGGAAGTGCAAGACGAACTGGCTCATGACTTGAGTGCCGGGCACCAGTGATGCACGCGAAAGACTGCGGGCGGCAAGACAGAGGCTAACCACTGCACGGCTTCAGACGTGGTGCATGGCAAAATGGTCCGCACGGCCTGGATAACGCCTGCTGTAGGCCCACCCACTTCGAGAGTTGCAACCTCGACGGTGTTCATTGTTTGCGTGTGTCGGAGTAACATGTACCTAGGCTGTAGATGGAAGGCCTTTCAACTTTCCTGGCAAGCGCGGCATTCTGTGCTACCGGCATTCGTTGTGAACTCCTGGTCATCGCTGCAGCTGTTTGACACCGTCCCACCGGCCGAACACCAACAGACCTGGCCAGGCCCATAGGTGGAATGCAGTACTATCACCTTGAGAAGCGAACCATACTATAGACCCCAGAGGTTGCGTACCTACCAAAATCTGGAGTGCAACGCAAACCCACGTTACGAAAAACCTCAACACCCCAGAGGCTCCTGATGCAAACCTTCTGAAACCCAAAGTTACCTGAGCCGACGAAGCCCTGAATCCTTTTTTTGCAAGTGGGCCCGAAGGTCCAAGCCTAGAGAAACCCAACCTCGATCCGAAGACCCAAACCCTAAACCCTAAAACCCTAAAGCCCAAAACCCTTAACCCCAAAACCCTAGACCCTGAAACCCTAAACCCTCAAGTCCCTCAATTTCTCTAAGCCGCCTGATAGGTTCCGGGCACCGTCACTCCGATGTTCTCCCAGATCCTTTGGGCTTCCACGATGCCAAGGGCCCGGGCTTCTCCGACCCCGGCTACCCGATGCACACTACTTGGTAGTGGGGATGCTCAAGGTCGCGACCCAGGAAGTCTCGGAATAGTAACTGCAATTGCTAGCAGCGGTAAGAATATATAATGAGAAAAGCACTAACATGTGTATATATATATATATATCAAGCACAACACTGCACAAAGGCGTCAGTGCAGTGATACAAAAGCCATAGCTGCAATATTTACCAGCAACTAGGAAGTAACTGGGAGAAGCCGTAACTGCAATGCCACGCGCAAAGATGCATGCAATCATATGCCAGCCTAATCTAGTTAGAAATGATCATCCCGACACCATGACCAGCTGTAGCACTGATAATCCGTCGGCCCCTTACCAGGTGCCAATCACACGGGACCCCTCCCCCATTCCGTGGAAAGTGCTCAGGCAGCTGTAGGCAATGCGAAACTGTCGGGCTCAGATGGAGGAGTTGAAGAGTGTGGGGCAAGCGACAACATTTCCAGAAAATCAGAGATAGCAAGGTCCCTGTCTGTCACTGTCTGTCTCTGCCTGTCGCTGGTCTGTCCATAGGTTCGTGCGTCTGTCGGTCTATCTTTTCTCTTGTGCTTGCGTCGCTCACACATACACTCTGCTCTACTACCTTGGACCGTCTCCCTTTCAGTCAAGGTGCTCTTGTGAAGCAGAGCCAGAGAATCTCTGACCCGACGGGTCTGTGTATGGAAAATCTGTTGCAACCTCGAGGCGCACAGCTTCACATCCTAAGCCTAAACCTAATCAGCTGTACTCTTCCAGCGAAGGAAGCATGCGACCGTGAGCTCTAAAACATGTAACTTTGACAGACCCTCCACACTACAGTCGCACATCAGGGCATCAGACCTTGCCTCAACCTCTTATGAAGAATGGTGATGCTTGTAGTTGCTCGTGCCAAAGACGTGGAGTTGACATAATTGAGGCATCCACTGCCGGGTGCATTGGTTTGGATGCTGCGAGGTCCTCAGGAAGCAAAAGCTGTTTAAGCATCTGATACGCTCAAGCGACCATTAGGCACTTCATGATTTTGAAACTCCTTAAAAGCACATATTCAGGAAGCTACTTAGACCTTCTTGCAACTGTCATGACAACCCTTCGGAAAAATCTCGCAAGCGCCCGGCAAAGCAGTCGGTCGAGCCGTCTGTGATTCGGACTCGATCTCTGCTGCTCAAACTGCCAGGATATCAGAAACTGGAGAAGAACATAAAGGACCTTGCGCAGTTCTCATGCCGAAAGCATGCGCCTTGTCCCCTGCAGGATCAATCGGAAAGGCGTTCCAGCTCGCTCGACCAGCGTTCCCTCATTCCTCCGAAGCTGCTGATCAGGAAACTCTGCGCTGCAAGTATCCGGAGTCGGTCCTCGGGCCGTTCACAGTTACTGTCCCGGTGGAATCCTTAGCAAACGGGAAACAACATTCTTGCAGCCGGCTGTCTTACTCCGTCTAGAGTCTATCGGCTATCGCTTCTGTCTACGGCCGAGATGCAGAGCCAAGCCAAAATCTCTCAGCTGTGATGCATGGGAGAGATGTTGCGGTCCTCACGGAATCGGAAGGCAGAAGCTACGTCAGAATCGATAACCACTGCCGCTGAGGCTAGGGCGATGTGGAGGTCATTGTAGTCGTGGTAACCGCTGACCCATCGTCTGCTGAGCTGTTCACTGGGGTGCCTCCTGAGCCCCGTAGACACGGCCCAGACGGTTGAAATTACTCAAGCAAGCGCGCTGCATGCGACAAGGCAAACTCAGCATTGACCAGGAAAATTACTCGTCTCGGCCGCGAAACATCAAAACCTGACACCCACCGCCAGCCTGAACTTGGTGGCCCAGGACGGTTCATCGCGGTGGCGTCGCAGACACAGATAGTGTAAGTGCCTGCCTTGCAAGTGAAGTCCAGCCCTCAGCCCCTGGTCAAGCGCCTATACTTGCCTGGTAAACAGACAAGTCCTCGCAGACCAATCTCCCGGCTGCCTGGGGATCTCGGAGCTCGCGAATGCTTGCGAAACACGACAGCATTAGCCGTTAGCCGTTAGCCCCTGAGCTTCGAGCGCTGCTCTGTCCATCACAAACCAAGCTGTAGTAGTCACCCACTGTGGAGTACTTTCCTGGCGCTGAGGTTGAGACACAGCTGAGTCCTGCTTGAGACCGCCGCCTCTCGGAGGAGTTGCTGGATCTCCACATGCAATGCCAGTCGGGACCAGGAGGATCTTGTCCTTGTGACGTCTGCTTCGCTCACATGGCATGGACAAACATGAAGAGCACTGACCTGCTTTTAGCCCTGCCAAAAACTCAGTTCTGCCACGTTGATGTAATCGAAATTGCTTCCGAAGACCTCGACCTTGAAACTCCATCCTTGCAGGAGCGCTTTTGCAAGGCAAAGCCCTTCAGTGGCCCAACTCTGTCGTTCTCCGTCCAAACCAACACAGCCTGGTCGAATAACGTACGCAGAGGTGGCGGAACTGAAGTCGATGACGGCGTCGCCAGCCAATGCAAAGTGAATTACCTGGTTCGGGGTATAAGGAAAAGGCCAGACAGTTACAAATGCATACTGGCAACAGGCCTCCAGGAGGAGGGCGGCCCGCATCTTTCCAGGAGCTGCGATCTTGGAGAGCCTGCTGAAAGTGTTAAAGAAGCATTAATTCATAATGATGCCAACAAAAGCTTTCACGATAAGACAAGAACTACACTATTGTAGGCATGGTGTCACTGGCATCCGCAGCAGCAGCAGCAGCAGCACAAGTATTGGCAGTAGTCGTCGTCGTAGTGGTAGTGGTAGAGGTAGTACTAGTTTTTGTCACCCACATGGCACGCCAATGACAGCTCCGCGGGGACTAAAAGGTAACTAGTCACAACGGAGCCCAGCCGAACAGAGTAAAGCAACAAAGTGTGAGCAAAATGTAAAAGAAATAAAACCCATAATTCAATGCAATGTAGGCTCCACTGATCTGGCGCTCGACTACTTCTACCTCCAGCGGCTTCGAAGACTCTTGTCTCGTCTTGCTTTGCTACTCCAGTGCAGGCGCAGAGAGTGGGGACGATTGACCGGAAAACAACCCCGCTCAGGAAAAACCCTGATGAAGGCTCACCACAACTAGAGGTAGCCTTAGTAGTAGTAGTAGTAGTCGTCGTCGTCGTAGTAGTAGTAGCAGTAGTAGTAGCAGTAGCAGTAGCAGCAGCAGCAGCAGTAGCAGTAGGAGCAGTAGGAGTGGTAGGAGTAAATAGCAGCAGCAGCAGGAGCAGGAGTAGTAGTAGTGGTAGTAGCAGAAGTAGTAGTAGTAGTAGTAGTAGTAGTAGTAGTAGCAGTAGTCGCCGTAGTAGTAGTCGTAGTCGTAGTCGTAGTCGTAGTCGTAGTAGTAGTAGTAGTAGCAGGAGCAGTAGTAGTAGTGGCACAGTCGCTGTCGTGGTCGTAGTAGCAGCAGCAGCAGGAGTAGCAGTGGCACAGTGGCAGCAGCAATAGCAGCAGCAGTAGTAGCAGCTTAGCGGCAGCAGCAGTCGGTAGCAGGAGAAGCAGGAGCAGCAGCAGGGTCATTGCAGTCGAAGTCAATGTCGCAGCCGCTGTCACATTCGGAGTCGTTGTCGTTGTGGGTCGTGGTGCGTCGTGGTGCTCGTGGCTCTCGTGGCCGTAGCCGTAGTTGTTGTCGTAATGGCTGCAGTACCCGAAGTAGTCGTCGGCGTTATTGACTAGTACCACAAAGCTGACAACAATGGGCTTTGCTTATGGGGAAGGCACAATCGAGCCTGAGCCTCCAAGGGCTTCGCTGAAGCGACTACAGGCCTCTTGGACGGGAGGGTGCAGAGCAAAGTCAGGCGCTCTTCTGCCAACTACACACTTTCATCTGGCTTGGAGGCTGGCAGGGCTGGTGCGAGATGCGGAAGCCCAAAGAGGTTCGATGAATTAGCCTGCCAAGACCGCAGATCCGCGGGTGACAATCCGCAAAGTGGCAGATGACTGACCTGGCTCTGAGCTTCAAACGTGGCTCTTGGCAGGATCCACGTCTCCCGCTGACGGTGCAAGGTCAAAGCAGGCCGGCTTTTGTAGCCTCGGCTAATGAGCAGAGATACGCAGCAGAGATACCTTACTATACAGATGCATATGATGAGTCGATACTCATTTTCTTGAAAGTAAGTACTTTGTATACAGATCTACAAAGAAAGCTAGCTCTACTTGGGATTGTGCCGTCTTTTGCCCTTCTGGCTCCCTCGTGGCCAGTATTCCAGAAAATTTGCGGCAAGGTGGCACGATTCGCCCGACGATAGTTGCCCGGATGTGAAACTCTGAAAACTTAATCGGCGCGTGAAAGAGCCAAGGTCGGTTGCAGCAGATCACTGGATTGTCAATGCTCGGCTGAGTCTTTAGAACTCATGCTGAGACTCATGCTGGCAAGAAATGTCCGGGACTCATGCACACGCACCGGGATCTTTTCCTTTCTTGCAGATGCTTTGTACACCAGCTGCTTCATGCGCACCTCAATGATCCTGAAACCAGAATCTCAGAACTCATCGACGTGCCTGGCAGCTACGTGTCCGACACTGCTCCACGATGAAACCTCCTGGCTGTGACAAGCTAACGATTCTTAGGTGGCATCCGCCGAGCAAGTCGCATCTCGCACCCTTCACCAGAAAGCTGACCAGTCGCTATCGAGCAGCACGAAGAGCAGGTTGGCGGGCCATGGAAGCGAGCGATGGAAGCAATGTTAGTACAGTCCAGCCGCTGGCTGCTGCACTCTCAACGTGGAAGCACAAACAAGTAAGAGACAACGCCTTGATTGGCCCGGCAAGGGTTTGCTTGCTGTGGGGGGCATGCTTCACAGACCTTCAACATCCTGTGACGGCGTCTGCAATCTAGGTTTGCTTCACTGGGCTTGGATCGCCAGATAGGGCCTGACCTGCATCCAGGGTTTCAGCCGGAACTCTGACATGCGGGCACCCCTTGTTCCGGATGCGTAGGGCCAGTGCCACCAAGCGGCACTAAAGGCTGAAGAGCAGCCGGGAGGAGTTGAGCCAATGATGCAGTTGACCAGAACAGTTGAATTGAAGTGAGGACAGAACTGCTAACGATTCCCTTGGGCATGCCTCCTGTTGTGCTTGGCTACGCTCGCGTGGCAAACTTTTCCCTTCCACTTGGAGCATGACCGCGCAAGGGGAAGGGCCTTAAGCTAAACTGGCAGGGAAGCAAGAAGCCACCGGAGGGATACGGCGCCAGCATGACATGTTCAGGAAGTGATCTGGCAAACAGAAACCGAATCAGGAATGAGCTAGGACAAGACTGAGGTGAGAGAAACACTTGCTTCCGAGCCTGATCACTGCTTGGCCTTAGGCCACTGGCCACCGTGTTGGTTGCCAAAGTCTACCAGAAATTCTGGCCATTGTCTGGTTTCGAGGCCAAGGGCCAAGATCAACAGCTTGGCCCGTGTGTTGGGAGACTTGAGACTTATATACGCAGTGGTGGTAAACTGTAAGCCAATAAGAACATCAGCGGTGTATGGCCCTCAGGATGTATTGAACCGGTTCGGATCGGCTGTCTTTGGGGTCCTCGGTGAGGACCTTGCAGATCGTGTTCGTACCTTGCAGAGCTTTCTGGGCACAGAAACGATGACTCCTGCCCTTCGCCAGCACATGTTCGGCCACCTCGGGAGACGTTGGTCGCGACGAGGCGGAATGGCCTTCCTGTGGGCTCCCTGGTTCCTGTGTCAAGGCTTCGCACTTCTGACGTTCCAGATGCTGTGGATAGTTTTAGTGACATTCCGGGCCGGCGCAGCAAAGATTTGTCTGAGGGCGGCTTGCTGTAGCTGCTGTTGCGTTGTCTTCTTCGATTCTACTCGTTCTCAACGAGTTATCTTCTACTTGCATGCCGTTTCCCGTATACACGCTATAGCTTTCTGCTTCTTTTGTTTGCTAGCCTAGTGCAGCTTCAGAACCCACGCCGCATGCACGTCCTTTTGCGACAAAACCTAGAAACCACAACCGCAAGACCTGCATTGCAACCGAGGCTGCTTGAGCTTCCCCATCAAAATTAAGAGGCTTCCTAAATGTCCTAAACCTGACCTTGAACCGTGACAAAAACGCGTTCAGTCTTGAAGACTCGGCCGGGCAGCCGATTTCGCTTTTAGCCGCATGTTAAAACCCCAAAGAACGCCGGGATTTCGACACCATCCAAAAAGCTCCTAGGAGCCTTACAGTGCTGTCGTGCTGGGACGTTGGGGGCGGGAGCGCGATCCTGCAAACCTCCCAAAAACATGCACGGCAGTGAGGCGGGAGCATGATTCACCAACTTCGCGAATGCCATCGAGTTCGGTGTCCCCGGAGTACAGGGCTACAGAAAAGGACTGTCGAAAGAACGCGGCCGAAAGAACGCGGCTTGAATCCAAAATGCACACTGCGCCACAGTCAGTGGGAGCCACGAGACGGGCGCGGGAGCGGCGGTTCCAGTAACCAAATCCCTCGGTCAACGCCATCCACGGTCGGCTGGTTGGTCGTTGGAATGCCAATCGGTACTGCAAGCCGGCGGGCGACATACCAAACGATCAGCCATTCAGGCCCCAACCGATGTACCGACGACGACCAACCAGAACCTTTATGCTGATTATGCTGATGCCAGACCAAGTGCAGAGTGCTTTCCTGGTGGATGTCCCGAACGATATCCCTGGTACAGTCGGTCGCCACCGGACTGATGTTGCAGTTCCACTTGTTGGTCAGCTGACCCGAGATCGACTTGGCAAGACCAGCTGCCATGATCTACGTTATGAACACGATCAGCATCTGCACTCCTGTACATCGGCGGGGTTTTGCTACACATTACTGCGGTTACGACAGTCGCCAAAGAACTTGCCTGTATTTATTGGCAAGTACGGTGCCGCTCCCAGTTGCCAGGTACCCGGCTGATACGACGGGAGCAGAATGTCTCTTCGCGGCTTCATCCACAGGTTGTGCGTTGGCCTCCTGAAAAACGAAACGGGAATCAGTGCGAGTCTTGCATCTGCCAGAGCGAGAGTAGTCTGAAGTTTGCCGAGCGCATGTATTAGCAGCTGACATTGTCTTGGTTCAGTGTTCATATCTGACACCGATGCTGCTCCTCTGCCTGGGGTGCGGAGGTAGGCGAGCCAACCTCTCAGAACAGGGAATCGCAAGGAGTACGGCCATGCAGTCGCCGTTCAACCTTCCCGATCTACATCAGAACCCTCCTACAAAGCCTCGGCATGGAATCCGGCGGCAGTTCATTAACAGGGCACGTCGACCAAACAGCCCAAGAAGGTTGGGACAGTACTGCATTCTCAACCAGCCAAGGTGTGCTTGTGCCCGCTTGCTACAGTACTCCAACCGCCCTCCCTCAACGGTCAACGGTGCCTTGCCGCCATTTCTTCCTGGGCGCTTCCGAGTGATCAACGCAGCTTCGATGATGCCTTGAAGAGCTTTACGAAGCCTCCAACGGAGGCCACCGAACGCGGCCAAAACAGAACGTGATTCATCGACAGGGTGTCAACTCGTTTGTGCCTCTGCGCTTCAAGCGTCATGGGGTTCGCAGGCACCGCCTCAAGAGCACCTGCTTATCAAGTTTTGTATCAACGAACATTGGTCTAAGTTTGCCTCAATGCTGCTTTGCAGGCCGGCCTGCGGAAGGAGGACTCGTCAGGCCCTTGGCATGCCAAGGGAAAAAGACGCGAACTCTCCGAGGACTGAGCGCCACCGCTCTAAACTTCGAGACTGACCCTGGGTCTGGGTTCCTAAGAAGTCTGAGGTCGGAGCACAGAGAATCAAACTCGCCTCCGTCTTGGAAGCCCATTCCGCATATGCATGGAGCACATCCGTTGCTTCTTTCACCTGCCGAGGGCGGCTGATGTAAGCCAGCTGGAGTGATGGTCTCTGCGGTGAATCGTGCCTTGGCCTGGACCGTCTGCAGGAAAGCCTTGCGAGCAACAGCGCTTGCTATGTCGCACATCGACACAGTGGTTGCCATTGGCTTGCTGCGAGGGCACCCGAGCATCATTGTCGCTGGTAACCTTACGACCGTCTCGGGTCTGGTTACAGCTTCGACCAGTCACTTGTCGTTCCACAGACTTGTTCGACAGTAAGCCCTTCAGCCGTACACTAAGACTGCCGCCGCCAAGGCGTTCTGCTTGACATCAGAACGTCGCATGGTCAGCTCGCAGCCAGCTACTTTCAAGCGCAGGCGCTCTGCCTCCGTACCTCGGAAGTCGAGGTCTTCAACGACACAGGGAATATCGCAGACATCAACTGCACCACGCGACCACGTGAAGCTTTCAAGACTCGCCGGAAGTCTCAAGATCATCTTGGAATCATGCGTGCAGCGGCCAGATCAAACACTTCCTTGCTTTTCACAGCTTTCCAAACTGCGTCCATGTCCTCGCAGGTCAGAAGGGTGCGTTACATTCGGGGACTGTACAAAGCACAAAGACTTCAAAAGAATCCAGAAGGCCGCTCCTCCTCAACAGCGGAGCCTGGCGGAGCATAGCCTGGCTTCAGCTCTTTAACTGATGCACTTCCTGCGCGACATCTGGAAATGTCTCTGCGAATGCATCCAGCGGGCAGATCTTCTGCAAAGAGCGCCGAAGCATGTAGGTCTCGCTGTTCAGATGCTTGATGGGCCTGGCTTAGGGCTGAGGCTGCCACCAAGTCTGCCAAACAGCGCTACAAGCTCCAAGCCTTCCCTCTGCACTGGCTTGAGCTTTGTGCCTTAGCTTACATGGGCACGTGATGCAGGTAGCAGAACATACGGCAGTGGGGCTGAATGAATTTCTCGAACCACCCACCAGGCAGTCTTCACACGGAAGTGTCAGCATGCCACAGCAAAGCGCTGATCAAGCAAAAAATCTTTGTTATAACTGCAAACACACTGAGGCCCTCGTGCAGCTGCCTTACACTCTTCAGTCCGGGGAGCTGCATTCCCCAAACGGACTCTTCCTGCGCGATGGCGAGCAAAAGCTTCTTGAGCCTGGACGAAGCTTGTCGTGCCTTTTGGGGGAATCGATGGCTTGGCTGTATGCTTTCGGTGTGTAACATAGGTTGTGGCGGGGGTAGTCATGACGGTCTCGTGAGGTGCACAACCCAGTAACCCACGACTGTATGTTGCGGCAAGACTTGCAAACCCTTCATTGCCGGAAAGTGGCTCCAACGTCTGTTCGCAATGTTTCATCTCTTGCACTCCTCATCTGCAATCAGGGAGGGACAAAGTTCAAAGGAAGTACAACCATCCCGAGACATCCCTGGTCGTGGCATGTAACACGTCCCCATTTTCCGCGTACAGAAAAACGTGTCTGCAGCGAAGCCGCCCAAAGCGCGGACCATCGGGCCCAGGGAGTCAATGACCTTTGGCGCTGCACCACCAAATTAAGGTTACGAATGATTCCCGAACGCGATAACCTACAAGCTACAACCGCTAGCCACGCCCCACATTGCGTTTGGAAGTCGTGCTGAGCTTGTGACCAAACACATGCGGTCTCTCATGAGCCTGCAGAAAGCACAAGCGAAAAGCACGTTGTATCGAAACGAGGCTCACGATTGCAAGGAGGCGGCCTGAGCCCAGCTGCAATGTCTCGCTGAATCAACGCTTCTCTACCTAAGATGACTGCAACGGATGCTGCCGCTGCCCATGCGTTGCTTCAGCCACCCCTCGGTGCCACTAGGAGGCGAAGGGTCTCATGCACGACTCCAGGGGATGACAAACGAATCAGCTCGTTGGCGGTGTCTAGCGCCGAGTCCAACCTCAGATGCGGAGCTCCTGGAGTTTCTGGGGGGGGGTTGCACTACGGTCCTGCATATGCATGTGCATAACCAGGTGCTTCTTTTCTTTCTGTGCGGTGCCTCTCCTCTGGGCCAACTCAGTGTGTATCTTGCATCCTCCGGGCCAGAGCATGCCGCCATCAAGTTTGCACAACCTACTCAAGCCCTACCAAGCAAAGTTCGCGACGAGTTGCAGAGCTAATCAACCAAGCTTAGATAGGAGCCTCGGAGTCGTCTCTCTGACTCTGCTAGGAATGGAAATTGAAGGCCGGAAGCGCTTAGTAGCACTTAGCCTGGCCCTGCCTTGGAGCCAAGCGCTGCTCGTGGCAAAGATGGCTTCGCCCATTCTCGGCGCAGGAACCGTCTCATGCGCTCTCCTCCGGCGAGAGGCCCCTAAAGTTGGCCCTAAAGCATTGAATTAAACTGAATCTAGGCTGATGGGTTGGGAGCGCTTTCTCTAGTGACTTTTCAGCAGTGTCTCACCCTCCTCTGACTCGAGGGTGCTGTTCAAGGTCCATCCACTGGCGGAAATCGTAGAATGCCAGGCTCTCCCGCATTGATAGGATGCCACGCAGAGGATGGCAAAAGTAGCCCGCTGTGTACAAATCCAGAATTTGCTCGCTGCTCTGCTCGTTGAGTTGCGACTCGGGCAAGATTCCTCGGCAGCCCTAACCACATGCGAACTTGTGAAGTGGACGTGATAGCAAAACTAGCGACTGCAGTCGAGCGGCTTGCTGCGTCCGGATGAATCAACACCGCATTCTCAAACTCCACATGAGAAAGTTGGTAGGCTTCCTGGGCTGTGCAAGAAGGCAAATCGCCCGATTTCCTAGCTCAGCTGTGAGTCAGGTCCAACCGGGCAGGCACAAGTCTACACTCCCAAGCCCCCTCAGTGTTAGAGGGTCCGGGTGTGCTCGTGCACCCCATCTTCGTCGCGTGCGCTCGATGAAAGACTGCAAGGAGCAGCCGATTAGATGATGATCCGTCTCCTGAGGTTGCGTTCAAGCTACCATGCATAATGAATGCCGATAATGCCTCTTTATGAAGAAAGCCTCCTGTTGAAAGTGCATCCCAGGCTCCACCGGAAGAGCGAAGTCTTTCCCTCTCCACCGTTCCCCATATTCCTGCAGGCACGGACACTACAGAGTCCCTCAAAAGCCTCTCTATCCTACCATTGTAGGACATGAGAGGCAAGGTCCGGCAGCTGAGAAGACCCGACAGCACACTGACCACCCCAAAAATCCAACTACAACGAAGCCTGGCCCCTGAATTCTTCTCAAGTCTCGACTGACCACCTCCCAGGCATGAAGGTTAGTTTTCGATTTCTCACCGCGACTATGCGCCCCACATCTAGTATGTAGAGACGTTCGCAGATTTGGGGTTTCAGCCTCCTTTCGCGGACCCATCGCGGATCTCGCACATTGGTCTACATCTTAAGGACGTTTTATATGAATCCGCAGACAAGGACCTTGAGATCAGTGCTCACATCAGCTCAACCCCGACACCCGACAAAACCATCAACCAGAGTCGCTCAGGGCCAGTCTTTGGGGCTGAGTGACATAAGGTGGTGGGAAGAGCGGATTGATCTCCACATGCAGCAGCAAGGGCTCAAAGATCTCAAGCAAGGCTTCAAGAAACTCGCAGTCCGCCTCGGTCACAAGAGGCACGCCCAAGCACCAAACACACCCTTCAGTGCGGACATCCGCCTGGTCCACATCGACTTTCAGAAGATCCGGCCGACCTCCGTCTCGACCACACATGGCTTGGGGGGGCGCGCAAGCGTAAAAAGGTGATTGAGAGAGAGAGAGAGAGAGCGAGAGAGAGGGAGGGAGACAGAGAGAGCGAGAGAGAGAGGGAGGGAGCTTGTGCATACACGTACATACGCATGGATGCATGAATGTACCTGCCTGCCCACCCACCCACCGACCTAGCCAAGCAGGTACTTGCTGACATGCATGTGTACATGTGTACATACACACGCACGTAAACACATACATACTCTGTTAGTTTGCGTGTGTGTGGATGTGCTGTGGCTGCAAGCTTCTTGTATGAAGTCAGTAGCTCACAAGGCACATGGAGGTGAGCTTTTCGTCGCACAAAGTGTCGAACATGCAACCCTTGACTCATCTCCCTAAACCCCAAAAGCACTAAAGTCTCTGCGAATGTGCTGCTCAGCTTCGAGGTGCGTTTACGTCGAGCCATGTCTTCCCTGACATGTTGGCGAAGAGGCTCTGCACGGCTTCAGCCACCAGGGGTCCTGTGTACAGAAGATGGTGAGGTGGCATGTCAAGCTGCTTGCTTTCATGCCCAAGAATAAACCGAAGGGTCAAGCAAAACAGCAACACTTCAAGCCGGTCCGACGTCAGATGGTGTCACACTCGCGGAGAGCACTCGAACTTGATCTCCGAGTGACGCCCGTGCCTGTTCCGCAAGAGCCGTGTCACCCTCGATGAAGATGCCGCGCCAACCGTGATTCAGAACAAGACAATTGGCAGGATCGTATTCGTCGCCTGGACTGCAACAGATGGAGATATACAAGATGCATAGGTTACTTAGGTAAACAATCATAACTACACACAGAGGGAGAGAGACGTCGTCGTTAGTGACTAAGTCAAGCTTGTGGGATCGAGGTGTGCCTCCAGCGCAGCGTCCATCACCAGATCCCAAGTTCAGAACCTTGCAGGAAGTAGCGTGGAAATCCCATTAACTTGCGCTGACGGTCTTGCAGATGTCACAAACATGTGCTGAGCATCTTGCCCAGTTGGAGGGGCGACCTCCTTCTGCCGCCCAACGGAAGAGAAGATCGATCGAGCTGGGCCAAGGACTGTAATAGCGCGTACCATCCACCTTCGCGCGGAACCACCGTACTTCCGGTGGGGGTATGAGTCTCGGACTCTTGTCCTGCTGACAGGTGCCCGCAGGCGACAAGCTTGCTGAGTACAGCAGCTGGAACGGCATCTGCAGAATCTCGGCTGGGTAGTGCTGTGCGAACTGGTCCAGCTGCTCCAGTAAACCTAGTCCGCGGCTGGTCAGGTGCTGCAGAAGTTCCTCGCTGTGGCTTGCCTGCCCTTTGAAGGATCTGACCGTCCTGAGAAAGCTTTCAACCGAGTGGACTGTCGACTGAAAGGCGAGAAACTCAGTATGGAACCCTCCCACCTAACTGTGCACTCGACACCCTGGCAAACTGCTCCAAGACTCTGCCGGTCTTTCTCAAGCAAGTCCAAAAGCTCTCGGATGATCTTCGAATCATCAAGTCGTGCCTTTCTGTCGTCCTGCCTGAGCAAACACCACAGAACCAGGCTGCAAGCGTCGCCCAAAGCTTCCAGGACGATTCGGGCACCCCGAGTTCACATTCATAAATGCATCTACGAGGCAGAGATAAGGCGAGGGATGATGGCAAGGCTGCCTCTGCCAACATCTTCAGACCATCTTGGAAGCCTAGAACTGCTTTCAACCGATCTCTGCCGTGGCGCACTGGCCCCTCCGCAGGCAAGCACAAGCATCTCACTCATCTAGCAGCCTAGCCTAGCACATGTTTGGGCAGCACTGGCCTTGTTTAGGAGCGACGCGCAGAAGCCAGGCAGAAGCGTCACAGACGGGAGTTGGTGTGCTAGCAGCGTCCGACACAAGCTCTGCACGCCGCGCTTCCATGACTGTGCTCGGCCCTCAGGGTCTGCGCTTTGCGCATGCGGGCTGCACATGGCTGCACTGACTGCATGCCCACCCTCGACCAGCATCTTTGGTAGTTCACAAGGCAGGCCAACTGGCGGAGGGCTTCAAGCTGCTCACCAGTGCGTCGCAGGATGTCGCTGCTCGCAGCTTGCCCGTCCCTTTCGAAGCCTGAGCCGCAGTTGGGCCAGGAAAACTTCAGCACAAGCAGAGCACGGGCAGCACGGGTAGTCGGGCCCAACAGGGTCGTTCAACCATGGTTGCAAGTTTGCCTGTCGTGATGTGGCTGTGTGGCAAATGCTTCCAAAGAGCGGAACACAGACCTCAGGTTTGTCGGCGAGCAATCGAGCGTGAGAAAGCGCTTGCTCGAAGTCAAACTTTGAGATACTGCGATTCTCAGATTCTCCACTGCAGAAGGTCTTGCCCAATCTGCATGCAGAAAGGCGTCTGGTACAGGCGAAGAGTTACCATCTGGCCAAATGGGAATAAATGATGTTGGAAGGCGTCCTGAGTATATTGGCGATTCAGAACAGCTGCCGTCGTTGCAAGCGTCCAACACAACCCATGCGTACAGTTGATTTCAAGATCCTCCAAAATTGTCAAGCAACTCTGCACCTGAGGCCCGAACCCATGTGGTACTGCACAGTAGCCGACGGCTTGACAGATAAACTTTCGGAAAAGGCCACCGAATTTGAATGAGAGATGCCTCGCCAAGCAACCATGACGCCGCCCATGTGCAGCGCAGGGCAGTCAGCGTTTGCCCACGCTGGCGGGCAGAGCGTGCTGCGCCACATGGGCTGTTTGTGGTGGTTGGGAAGTCTGGGAGGTTGACATCAAGGATCGCTTTGTATGTACAAGCTTTGGGCCAAAACCTGGCCCGGTAGCTGCAGAACGAATATCGCGGGTGCGAAAGGAACACACACTAAGAGGGCCACAGAAGCTCTGGCGATTGCACATATCCTGAGCTTCCATCCGATTCTATCCACACGACATCCTAGATACGTGAAACCATCTCCAACAAACAAACTGTACTGATACTCGTAACGGCTTTAAGGCAAGCAGCGCTTGGGCCGCGATTTATCAGAAGCGTCCAGGCGCCAAGCTAGAGCATGCTCTAGTTCTGCTTTCCTGAACGACAAATATGGCACCGCCAAAGAGCGCAGATCGAAACTCGAGCTGACCCAACGGTTTATAGAGCATTCAAACCAAGATAGACCAAGTCGCGCGAGCCAAAGATCAGCAATGCTGTACACCGACGGCCAGGCGGCAGGCTGCTTCAATGACAATGGGTTGGGTTCCTGACAGGCAGAGGTCGAGATCTATCAGCCCGCCCCCGAATGAATATAAGTAAACAAAGAGCATGACCCCACCTATTTGCGAGTTCCTTCTAGCGTGCGGGAGCCCTCAAGTAAATCACTCGAAGACTGACTCGAGCCTCTCGCTTCCTGCTCAGTGTGCGCTTCCTCATCTCCTCACCAAACGAGGTCTCTCGAAGCTTTCCGGGGGCTCACGACACACGTCACACCGCATGCCCGCCACGCTGCCCTTCCCTCCCTTCGGCCCTCCTTCACCGCCTGGGCCAGGGCCAGGCCCAGAGGCTGCGCATTGGTCAGCGCCGGATACTTCGGCGGCTCCTCTGCAACTCCCCCTCATCCAAGTCTCTCCGAAGTGACACAACGCGACACTGAGGCGCGCGGCGTCTTTGCGAGCTTCGAGCTGCTTTAACTTCTCCTTGACAAGGAGAAGCTCTGCCTGCGTGATCCAGACTGCAACTGCAGCGACAGCTAAGTACGTGCTTCACCTACCAAACAAAAATGAAAACAGGTGAAGAGTGTGCACTACCAGCGCAGGAGTGTCAGGCTAGAGCCACGTCTTCAATGTGCCCCAGAGCCTTGCGATGCTCGATCATCTGCATGACAGCCTAACCCAGATGCTCCATGTAAAACGCGTTGAGAGGAGTCACCACATGTCGTCACGGGATAACAGCATGAACATGACAAAGAAGCAGAAGCACAATGAGGGCACCACATCTAGCCGTGCGGAAGATCCCTGTCGCATGGCCTGTGGGACAACACTGTTTCCGGACCACACAAACACACACACTCACACACACAGACAGTCACACACCCACGCACACACACACATACATACATACATACATACACACACACAGAGACAGACACGACTCACGGCATGCTTCGGCTGATGTGCTTGTGCTGGTCCAATGTTCTAGTTGCAGTCAAATGCTTGGCTTGCCGACGATATGTGCACTGCGAACGGTTGATGTTTGTGACATCTCACGAGGCCCCTCGGACTTCAACTGCTTGCCTTGCCTTTTCACTCAAGGTGAAACTATTTATGAGGATTTCGTGCCAACATGAGCCGGGCAGCAGGAATCTCCTGTGGGCAAGCTGCGCGAAACATGATGAGATGGTGCATGGAATGGGGCCCGATTACACCAGGCACCTTGCATGGTGCAAAATGAGCTGCGGCCCTCTCGCGGCTCTGAAGCGCTCGACCACACCACTCTATGGGTCAGGATATGTCGGGCTGCCGCGATATGTCTTCCCCGGGCCTTCAATCGATTCTGCATCAGCTTGAGTTTTGACTCCAACTCTTGTTGTGCCGCACATTGCCTTTCGAGCTCCTGCAGGCTCATCTCTTCAGCAAGCTCTTACAGATGCGACTTAACCCAGATGCCGTGTGCTGGGCAACTGGTACAACCTGACAACACATTTCGAAGCAGAATTGTGGCTATCCACTCCTGGATCCAACTTCTGAATTCAACTCATGGTGTCAAGACCTCTTCATCACCAACCATAACTACACTTTTGACCAGGCGGCATTTAGCCTGCGGATAATGATGAAGAATGGCATGACAAGCTGATGTTGCACATGCACATCAAGCGACATTATGGCCCGGCACCAGCTACTTAATGTCCAAAGTCTCCTCCGAGCAGTGAATGCCTTACAAATACTCTGAACGACTCCTCACGCTACATTTCATCGCTCATCGCTGCTGACACGTCCTGCACTTCCTTCTCGGCGGCCAACCATGCGAGATGAGTGCTGCAGGAGCGGAACCTCTCGGGCACCTGGATGATCAGAGACATTGGGACTTAGTTCATCTGCACTCAGTGCATGAAGTTCGGGTTAGTCATCCTGCTCTCTTGTCTGCCTTCCCTTTCGGCGGCAGCTTGACCATCCAGCAAAGACGGATAGCTCGACACTTCCTGATTGTTTCCTTTTGGCTCCTTCTTCCTAGGGCCGAGGCCCAAAGCATCCTGTAGGGTAGTTTCTGGACTCTTAGATGCGCAGTCTGTCGAGACGCAGCCTGTGCCTACCGAATCCTGGCCATAGGCTAAAGTATGGTCAGAATAGCATCAGTATCGTGGCAGCATGTGGTGAAACGCGCAGAGACTGCACCTTGAGCCAGGCGACAAAGTCCAGCTCTTTTGCTTGAAACGCAAAAGGCTTGCCAAACTAATTGCTGTGAAGTCACTAGTTCCCTTTTCTCGTCGCCGGAACAGATGCGCAATACTGCACTGGCGGGAACGTGCCCACCAAACCGACGACCGCCCCACGCTACAACCGATCCGTCGTATTTGATGGCCATGAAAGCATTACATGTAGAGTGCACGTCATGAACATCGCTCTCCAGGAGCTCATCGGCAGAGCAATAGTTGCCTCCCTCATCCTTAACGCCCCAGGTAATCACAGCGCCGGAAGCGGTGACGGCAGCGAACGCGTTGTCAGAAGCACAGACTTTTCTCACTTCTCGAAGCTGCCGAGCAACGGCACTGCTGTCTCCTCCCCGGTTGCGGTGCCCCCAAGTCACAACGCTGCCATCGGATTTAAGCCCTGCGAAGGCGAAGCGCGTTGCGACAACTTGCTCCACCCCAGCATCCAGGTGCTGTCCGGTGTAGCATAAATCCATGTCGAGATAGTGTCCTCCCCAAGGCACCACTGCACCGCCACGCTTCAGGGCAGCAAAAGCCACTTCGTTGCTGTATATCTTTGCGATGTTGTCTTGGAGATGCTCATCCACCCCTGAAGAGTCTCCACCACAGACAGGATCCCCCCAACAAAAGACGGATCCTCCGGCCGTTAGGGCTGCAAATGCGTTTGAAGTCGAAGCAATATGACGCACTTGCATGTTGCCGAGCTTACATCTAAGCCTGTCAAAGCCTTTGCAGGCAATAGCAGCTCCCCAACAAACGACAGAACCATCATGCTTCATGGCGGCGAACGCACACTTACAACCAAACACTGCTAGCACGCCGCCGGCCAAATCGGCAGAAACTTCGTTTGGATGTCCGCCGGCAGCAGGATCACCCCAGGCATGCACGCCGGAATTCCTGGTAAGAGCCGCAAAGGCCGCATCTGTCGCAGAAATGCTTTGCACAGCTCCCGTGCACGGAGGAGGCCCTCCACCAGATTGCACGTTTCCCCATGTCACGATCGAGCCATCTTCCTGAGCTCTCGGGCGGCCCTCTTCTCTCCGCTGCATGTCATGTCTTATCCTTGCAGCAGCTTCGGCCTGTCCTTCAAGGCGGCAAAAGCCAGGCGGGTGGAGAAGATAGTGCAGACGCCAGCCGAGAGTTGTGGCCTCCGCTCCCACTCCGTTAATGTTTCACAAGTTGCGCCTGCCGTGCCCGCTTCATCACACTTCACTTATGCTAGTTTGTCCCACCTATGCAACTTCTCGGCAGACCCAGCTAATGCAAAGCAGACCAGATGCAACTTCTTGCTTTCATCCACATCTTTGGTCTCAGGTCTGACCGTTGAAACTCTTAGCAATGGATTATGCTGCTGCCTGACAGAGCTGCTGTCACCTCCAGCCGTCGCCAAGCCCCAAGTCACCACAGACCCATCATCCTTGACCGCAGCAAAGGCAAAGGGATTGGCATAGACACCTGCAGGCTCCAGGCGGCATTTAGCAAACCATTCAAAAGGGTGAGTTGAGAGCGGGTCCGAGTGGCGCAGAACGTTGCTCGTCAGCTGATCTTGCACGTGGCCGGCATCGCCACCAAGATCAGCATCACCCCATGACACCACTGCCCCCGAAGATGTTATGACCGCAAACGCGCACTGTGTGGACGTAACACCTCATCTGCAAGCCAGTGCAGGTCAGCCCATAGTCGCAAGGCATGGTAAAACCATCGTCCAGGCGGCCGACTCTGATGCCAAGGTGCTCTGCACAGTATGTGCGATGGCCTCGGGTGGCTTGGCAAGTTTAACCCGGCTGCCGACATGTCTATGCCGATCAGCGCACTATGCCGTCAAAGATGCCGTCAGCACCAGGTGGTTCTCTGCTTGTGCAGTGATCTCATCAATGCGGCTGGATGGGGTGACCAAGCGCCCGGTTGGCGCAAGTAGCGTGAGACAGCCTGCCGATCAAGCTCGTCCAACATGTGGCAGCTTGAGCGCTACAGGCTCCGGGACTGCTGCGCTTTGCCTCGGTCTGAAGGCAGGCCATGGAAAACACTTCTGAGAGATGCCCCACGATCGAGCATCCTTTGTCAGCACGGAGGCAGCTTCAGAAGTGAGGCAGAGACGAAACAAAGCTGCATCTGCACTGCCGCTTCAGGCAGCTGTGTTACTTGGGCTAGTTCTAGGTCAGCCTGAAACAATGCAGTAAGAAGCCTGCAGGGGAGCCGTTTGTCGAAGAGCTCCCCAGCCCAGCCCTCCCTTTCCGCTTAAAATTTCTGACAGCCTTAAACAGATCAAGCCGCATTCTCAGCAAGGTGGCTCCACTCATCCACACGACAGAAACAGCAACTTGCATTTGGTCTGTCTGGCAAATCATCTGGCTGTCTGTTGCAGAGCTGCAGCCGCCGTGCTCTCTGCAGTGGCCCGCAGAAGCTTCTTCCCTCATATCGTTGCCTACTTGAACTAACGTTTTGGGATGCGCTGTTTGAGCGGCAGAACGGGAAATACCAAATCGCAGGATGCGGTGCTGACCCATGCATCTGGCACCGCCTTCCTGGTGCAGGTGCTGGTGTCAGGGCAGTGCTCTGTTCCCTCCGGTCTGCTAAGACTAGCAGCAACACGGATCCCTACCGGCTTTCATTTTGGTGGACCTTTTTGCGCGAAGCCGGCTGAGTCGTCTATTGCCACTCAAAAGCCCCAGTCAAACGGTCCTCAGTTTGAAGTTTAAAGGGCACGATGGCTCCAGACAGTAGTTTGCCCTGTCATGCGAGTACCTAATCCGAAATCTGCAAACATTGCTGGTACTTTCCTGAGCGTGTTACTGGCGCCAGCTTCGTCAACAAAGGCATAATTGAAGTTTAGTCCTGCACCAAGTTTGGAGCAGAGACAAAGAGCTGTCCGATCCGGGCTCAATTTCTGGAGAGGCACCCCCAAGAAAAAATCTCAAAGAAGAGTTCATCAACGCCAGTCAGTCTCTGAAGACTCCAACAAAAACTAGAAGCTCAAGCTTGGCAGCATTCTGGCAGCTTGTCTCACGAAACAGAGTCAGGCACTTTGCGCACAAGCTCTCACGGGATTCGGGCACCTGTTCGCGACTTTGGCGATCGATTCTCACCACTTCCATGCAAAGTGCTGGCATAATACACAACCACCTGGCCGGTCGAGTGCAGAACATCCATAAGTCTGGTCTGCGGAGCTCATGTCACAAGACCCGCCGTGGACACCGACCCCGCTGGCATTGCGGCTGCACCAGCATCTTGTGCCTCTGGATGTTCACCAGACCAGTGACCCTGAGGATGCTTTCCAGAATGGCTCCCGGGCACCTCATCTGCATGGTGGAGCAGCGGTTTTACAGGTACAACTTGGGCTATCTGATTCATCTTTGCTGGGACAGTGCACAAATCTCGTGGCTCCGTTGTCCATCGTGAAGTCATCCACGGCCCATATGGTGTTCAGGCCCCATTGCAGCGGTCTTTCCAGCGGGACCTTCGAAGTGTCCACGACATCGCGGTGCATGTCGCCTGTTGCACGCGGGCGGCAAAGAGAACAGCATGCTCAGGCACAGCAAAAAAAACTATGCCACTGCAGTACTAAATGGCCTTCTGGGGTGCCGGGTGCCAGGATCAAGAGCCGAACCTTCCAGGAAGCAGGGCTGAAAGAGGCGCAAAGTCTTACACAGCAAGGGCCTCCCAGGCGATGGAGTGGTGTGAGCCCTCTCCATGCGCCCTCCGGGCCAGCTCAATGGCCTCCTGTAAAACGGCGTCTTGGGCAAGGCTCCGCAATGCCGGCTCCTCCGATGCACCGCAGGCTCAGAAGATGCGGGCAATGCTCAAGTGGCTCGTACGAACATTTTATACGTACTTGCCACAACCCCATCTGCGGCCTACTAAATTACTAAATCCCCCGATCCTTCAAGCATAGCCCGATTCTGTTCTCTGGCAGCTGGCATGATTTCAGAGACTCGTTGTGGTAGTGTGCATATAGCTTCCTGTCGTGCCATGCCGTACTGTTGGACTGAAGTGTCGGGTGCCCCCGGGATATTCAAGCTTCCTAGACAAACTCCAGTGCTTTGCAACAAAGAAGGCTGGACGAGCATGCATCATGTTGATAAGTGTGCGCTCCTTCTCGGCATCCAGAGGCCACTTCAGCAGCTGCGTACTGCCTCCGAAACGCACGTTTCGTCCTTCGGACATGCGGCCCGTCTCGAGCTCCTCGCAGAAACCGAACTGTCGAACTTCTTCCCGCAGCGTTACACTCTACGACTCTACGACAATTTGTTGTCCTTGCCCACTACCTCTGCGGTCTGCGGCTCGGCATGTCAGCCTCCACCCTCTTCACTGCTCGGACTACTCCCAGTGCAAAACTCCCGAGTTTGCTGGCCGCTAGGAATGTGAGCACCGCTGTCGGTTTGCAATTGCTCCGTTTGCCTGCCGCGTGCCCGGCTCGTGGACCCTAGGGCTGTTCTGCGATGGCTCTCGCATTTTGTCACAACTTGTCCTGCAAGGCTGCTGCCACTTGCTCCGGCGAGGTCCACTGATCCAAAACCACGATGCCATCGCGTATCCTGGTGGGGAGTCAGAGTATGTCCCACCTCCTCCTGTACCATAGTGTAATATCAGGATTATAAGGATCACTATATTAGAAGAGTTACTATACGACAGTACTGTATAAGGAGTACTATCATTGCAGGCACGCCGCAGGACCTCGGCTATCTCGGCGGAGGTGCTCGACGGAGGAAGGCGAGCAAGCGGAGCAACTAAGGCCATGTCTCCCAGCAGTATAAATGGTGCCAGGCACAGCACAAAACACCTCACCGAAGAGATCTGAAAATCTCCTCTCTGGAAAGATCGTAAAGATTTGAAGGTGCAGCACATCGCAAAAACAAGCGCTTGCAGCTAAGCTTCATGAGTTGCCTGCCATAACCTCTTCTTGCAGTTCCCGGCATTCTCCTGTACCCGGAAGCTCTCCCGGCGATGCAGAGCATGCGGACATGCCCCGGCCTTCTCAGAGCATCGGCGCAGCAGTGCTTCAGAGCTTTCACTGCATCTGCTTGGCACCGTCACTAGCTGTCATCGGTGTAGCATCTAAACATTTGCACAGACAACACATCCTCCGCTGGATCGTGCAGCAAGTTACATGTGATCACTGTCCACGTGTCCAGTGCGTTCAGGCTCTTATCTGGAGCCATGGCAGAGCATCGGAGTAGCACAACGAACACGACTGATCCGGCACATCTTCAGCTCACACACTTCGATTCACTGGACAAGGGAATTTGGGGGCGCTAAGGTGCCGAGACCCCTGCGACAGAACTTACACGCGTAGGAGCAAATCCAATTGAAGTCGGGAACCTGACTTGAGTTTGATGGCCAATCAGGACCCTGAACTGAACAGCCGTCTCGGAGGAATCGATCCTTTTCGAAGGGCCACCCAGCTTCTACCTGGATTCTACCGTCATCCTTCTCGCTCTCATTCGGAATGCTCGCTTGCGTGCCTGTGCACCTTCCCAAACTGTCTGCAGGCCCCAAACCATTTCAGCATCTCACTTTCGGTCACGTCATGGTCGCCTTCGACCAGTCCCCAACCTTAAGGCTTAAGCCCCACAGAACAAGATTCAAGAGACATGGACAGCCTGCAAAGGGAACACCCTGCATGATTCCTCAGCCCTGCACGCTCAATTTGGAAGTTCTCTTCCAGCTGTGCCCAGCGCATAGCTTCCTCAGCGGAGGTGCTTCGATCCAGCAGCGCGCTGGCGACGATGAGCGACTTGGCCTAAACAGCAAAGCAACAGGTCGAGAACCGCCTAGCGAAGGCTGGTGATGGTTCTTCAACACTGGACTGAGTACACGCCCAGCCACAGTCTGCGTTGCAATTTCCAAAGCACATAACTCCCAGGCATCACGAGTCAAGAGCTGCTCAGCTACCCGAAGCATGGTGTCCTGAGCAGTCAACACATCGCCACAGAATCTTCACCCTGAACCTTTCGTGTGTCAGGACATGTGCAATGGCCTGAATAATTTTCACCACAACACATCGCTCCTCTCGTGGTGTTATCATGTCAGCGCCAACAAAAAGACGCAAAGTACGCCACAACCCTGAACCTTAAACCCTAAAACCCCTTAGCCGTAGCCTAAGCTACTCAGAGTCCGCTGTCCTCGGGGTGACCCGGCGAGCCAAGTCCTGTCGCCACGCCAAGCTTCACAGCATACCTGCAAAACGGTCTGCTATAATATCACGATGCAGTATATTCCGGTTACTATATGATGCTGTATTGTTGCAGGCCACAAGATTTGCAGCTTGCGGCCAAAAGGCTCTTGTTGGAACCATTCCCGCAGTGGACCCCATTCCTGCTGCTGTCGCTCTGCCAGGAACTCCTCGTCGACTTGGAAGCATACCTCGGTCGGGTTAGGACCTAGCCACAACTATGGTCGCGAGTCGTGGGTTGCACGCAACTACTCCTAAATAGCCTTCAGGTAGCTCCTCCTAAGTATGGCCCTGCTTACTAGATCTCATATGATCCCATCCCGCTTCAAGCGGTGCGGAGTTCTGAGATGGCCTTGCGCGGATACTGCGGGGGCAAGTTGCGGTGTCCATCTCTAGAAAGGGCATCATCCGGTCAATGCAGCCCTCTGGGTCTTTCTGGGTGATGTCCAGCGCTGTGCACCCTGGCAGGGAACTGCAATGTACTAGTACTACAGTAGTATATAACACCTTGAACTACACTGAAGATCCGGCCTAGGGTCGTGAAGGGCATCTCCAGGGGTTCAAGGTTCTCACCTTGTGCCCTCCATTCTCGAGCCACACGGTGTGCAACGCCAACCCCAGGCAAATCCAGGGTAGTACCTTTTGGCGTCTTCACGACCTACAGGACTGAGCATTGGGCGCAGACTTGGACGCTGAGCTGCAAGGCCCGAGCCTTGCCGTCGAGAAGCACGCGAAAGAGGCCACCGACTTCCTGGATGGACACCTCCTCATAGAAGCGCTTTATCTGCTTCGGCCGCGTTGCAGTCACCAAGCCTCGCCAAGGCGCGGTGAGGAATCAACTGCTTCGTGCTGGCATTGACAATTCGGATTTGTGCGTTGCAAATGCGAGGCCAACCTAAACTCGTGTAAGCTTCCAAGGGTGCTCAGGCTCACCGCTCCACTGCAGACTCTGGCGACAAACAAGACCCCTTGCTGAGGACCGTCTTGCGCAAAGCCTTCTACGATTCTACGTGATTCCCCATCCGTAGCGCCTCGTCCTGCAGACCGACACACGGCCGAAGCGAGTCGAAGCATGGCGAACTGTGTTGAGAAACTGAAACTGATCAAGACGACATGTCACGATGGGCCTCGGGGATGCGTCGACTTTATGAGTGGCGGTTTGTTTTCAAATCGTGCTCAAGCGATGGTACTTCCTTTTGCGGCGTGCTTCGTTTGGTTTTCCCTTGCTTCTGCCCGCATCAACTCTCCGAAGCAGCCCAACGCATGGATGCAAAAGCCCTTATTGCATGCAGCAACACCCGAGCGGTTCATATGACCCTGGACAATATGGCAGAACACTTGCAGCACCTGACGCATCACTCGCTCTCGCAAGTGCCAGTCGCCGTTTTGATGCGCTATGTCACACCAGCAGGTCATCGTCCGGCGACGCATAGTTCCGACCTGACTCGAGGACGAAGACCACCATCCAAGCTAAGCCTCTCGACATGCCTGCATCCAGCCGGTTCTTCGTCCGCACGCCCAGCGCCTTCCTCCGAGCAATCCGCCGAGAGCCGGGGAGGCCTCGGATGGAAATTTCGCAATTCCTCCCTTGACTCCTGACTGGAGACATTACGTTCCCCATCGCAGTGCCAGCGTAAACGCATTTAGCACTCCACGGTCTTGGTCCGTGTAGCGCCCTCCAAATGTAGCAGCCTTCCGAGGGGACAGGACTCGACGCTCCGATTTTCTGTGCAAAACTTCCACTGCATGCGCTCGCTTTGTTTACAAGAACGGATAGCTGAAGCCTGCCTGTATTCGGTCGCCGCCTGCCAGTCAACATAAGTCATGTTCGTGTCTGCCACCGTAGTTGATGCTGGACAGAAAATGAGATGGCAAAGGCGAACAAATCTAAGCTTCAGGCCCCCAGCCCGCTCCAGCTGTCGGGTAGGCACGGGACCGAACCTTTTTGCCGAGACGTGACCATGGAAAAGTCGCCAGGTGCTGATTGCAACAGTTGCTGTTGAAGGCTACCGAGTCTGCAATACTTGCAACGAAAGCCGAGAGAGCGGCGCAGCCTCCCCTTCTTTGGCGAGCTGTGACCAGCCTGAGACAGGAGGCTGTTTGGGCTTCCGGTCTGAGGCTCAGCTCAAGCAAACACTACAATGCTTGAGTAGCAAGCTGAAGGGGGCCCGATCTTCTTGACCTGCTAGCGTCCGGAGGAGCCAAAACCGCAGGGCAGTTGCTGGCAACAAGATCTGTGACCATGGCCAGGTTTATCGTGGCTTCTTTCTCCAGCTTCCTCGTCTGAACCAGAGTCCTTCTCCTCCTCATTGTCAGACCTGCGTACCCACGCATAACCACCGCCTAAACGTAAAGCTCTCTTCCCGCATCTGAGGATGCATCTCGGACTCGCTTGCCAGGAGCCGCTCTCGGATGTCTGACAAGCCGTCGCCCGTGGTGGCTCCGTCCTCTCAATAGTTTGGATCTGCTCCGGCATGGAGCGATCTACCCATGCGCTCGGAGTGCTTCAGATTCAGAGCTCTACGGCGGGAACGGATGTGGAGAACTACTGTGACAGAGGTAGTTGCATGGCGCCCGGCCAAGGCTTTTGACGATCAGACGAACCGCGCACAACTGAAAGGACAGCAGCAACGAAGCCAACATGACCACATGTGTCGCCACTGGGGTTGCCATTGCCGCTCAGCATTATCAGGCAAGCTTCTCGACAAAGCTCAAAGCTTCTTGCTCAAATTGACTGGAACATACAGACAACCAACATACCTGATCAAGTGTTGGAGCACCCTACGGTAGGCACAGGTCCATTCCCAAGTATGTCTTACTGTGACTTACTGATCATGCCTACAACACTCATGTGATGTGTTGGGTGGCTGGGTCTGGCGGCTCTGCCGTGGCTTATGGACTTCTGGTGTGTTTTGTTCGTCTTGGGCGATGGCCATTGCTTCACCTTGAGTGTGTTATCTTCGTATGCTGTGCCATGGCACGGGTCTCTGGAACAAGTCCAGCACGCTCAAGTGTCTTTTCAAAGACGTTTTGCCGTCACTGAAATTTGCAACTACGAGAGCTTGCAGAATCTTGCATCAAGGACTGGGTCAATTCGATCTGTCGCGATGTCATAATGCCTCGACACTTCTAGCAATCTTCCCGTGTCAAGAAGAAGCGTGCACGTCCTGCGAACTTGCCGCAGATGCTTCAGCTGTCGCCTTTCGGGCCTTTGCCTCAGAATGCATTCGCTCCTTCGACGGCTCCCAGGGCAAAACGGGCTTAGGCGCCCTGCGCGCGGAAGACGTGAAGAGCTCTCGTCCAGCACCGGAGACGTCAGATAACCTGCACGCGCTCCCAGCACATGTATTATTCATTATTCCTTAACTGCTCCGTCCACGCAATTCCCCAACAGAGATGCCAACTCGGAAGATTCCCTGAGGATCAGACCAAGTAACTCACCCTCCTGAGCATACTTCTTGCGAGCTCAGGTTCAACCGAAAAAGTCAACGTCGAAATATAGCGGGGCGCAGCATGATTCAGCATCTCAGTTGACCCTATAAACCCTAAACCTTTTTGCATCCAGCCTGCAAAAGCCTCTTCTGGGAACCAAATGAGGGCCTAGAGCAAACCTTCAAGTCTGCCGTGCCACTCATCAGGTACGACTTCCAAGGATGCAGCAGTGGACAACTCTAGAAGCCCCTCCGCCGCTCTCGAAATCCTAAACCTAAACCCATAATCCAGTGAACCCGAAACGCGGTGCGTTTCTGGAATCACCCTGGCAAGCTTGGGGTGAAGCAAAGAACTGGGTGTCGAGCAGCGCCCTGGACGCGGTCGGCCTTTCCGAGTATCTCGAGGCCCCCATCCAAGCCTGAGCGCAGCACGATCACTTCACACTTACAGGGTTTGGCTAGGACGAACCTTCGATGCAGGGTTGGGATTGGCAGTCTATGGTTCAGAAGTTTTTCGATCTGTTTTTACAGTTCAGGAGGGGTTCGGATTTGTGCCTTTAGGATTTCGAAGGGTTTCGGCGCTCACAACTCGGACGATCCAGGCTAGGAGCTTTGGACTTAGGCGTTTCGGCGCTCACATTCGGACGGACCAAGCGAGGCTTGTGGTTCGAGGTCTGATATTTAGGCGTTTAGGCCGTCGATTCTCACAGACTCTCGCACTCGCAAGGCAGGCAACACCTAACATCACCTAACTAACTGGCTTCATTTAACTCACAGCAATCCTAAGTGCAGCTGAACCTGAGCCACGACACCCAGCAACCAACAAGTAACTCACACCAAGTCAGGATTTAGGGTGTTTGTTAGCTTCACGTTCACCATGAAAGGTTGATTGAGCTTGGCACTCACAGGTCCGTCGCCACCTTCTTCATCTGAGGCCGGACCTCATCCGCACCCAGCTGAAGCTTCGCAAATTAAGCGCCGCACCCTCCGTGCGAAGCCGCGCCCTGGTTCTTGTCTGGTTGGGTGAAAGCGGGCCGCAACGGGCCTTTCAGAAATGAGGACCTGTTGCACCGTGATCTGTACTTTGGACCCCTTATTTGCCTATACCCCCAAACATCCCCCTACAGTGACCTACAGGCCTTTTCATCTGTTCTGGGTTGTGGCTCTTTCGACAACAACCTGCAGCTCTCTGAGTCCGCGGCAAAGTCAGCACATGTTTTCTCTCTGTGGATTGAGTCCCCTTGAATCCAGCCCGTCTCTCTCTCTCTCTCTCTCTCTCTCTGTCTCGCTCTGTTGCTTCCTCCGTCTTCCACTGCTTCTGAGGGGTGGGGGAGATGCCCACTGCTGGTGGCTTGATTTTGTCGAAGCATCCGTGCAGAAGTTTGAGGCCGTCAAACACCTGTGCTAGCGCAAGGAGCCCAGAGCATTGAACATCATCTAGTTCTATAGTGCTCCGTGCTGCGAGGGACAAAGTTATGCTACCACGAGAAAGCCGGCACGGAAAACCGTGAGACTTCGCCCAGGGAGCTGTGAAGTGGATCCGGCCTCGGTCTCCTGGCCCTGTCAAGAACAAGGGCAAAGACCACAAAGTAACTATTGTGTTGACATTGGCAATGTGAAAACATCCACATATGATCCATACTTCTGATTTCTGCCCACGGACAAGACGTCTGACATTGCCACTGCCCTTGGAAGTGCATTAAACATCCGCTCACAATGTGGAGCTTGGTGGGAAAAATGCCTTGAATTCGGAAACCACACAGGCTCCGCACGCTTCATGCATGAGGAGCCAGAATTGAATAAAATGTGAGACACCAGGGATCACCTGGGTTGCACCTCCTTGGGGTGACCCACGCTCCCCACTTTAAAAACTTGCTTCTCTCCAAGCTTTCATGGGCCTGGTTGCGGCTCCAGATTCTCCGCTTCAGGATCCAGAGAGTCCGAAGGCGCACGGCTCTTCAGGCAAAGCTTGCGAATGAGCCTGGCTCCCAAAGTGAAAAACATACAGCGGTGCAACTGCATGTCAGGAGGGCCTTGCTGCTGCATGTCGAACCTTTCCCGTTAACGGGCAGATACTGCAGACAGGGTGCTCTTTGTACTCCTGAAAGCTGATCTTGCCATCACGATTGAGATCCAACTTCAAAAAGAATCTCCTCAAGAGCACGGCATGTGGTTCAAGGGCATGCCCATCCGAAACTAAAGAGCCAGGACACCTGACATACTCTTCCGATGTGACGACACCAACCCTCAGAGGCGAGAGCTGCAAGCAACGAAACAATGAAGCGTAGTCGGGATCCTGAAATAGATCCCTACATGAGGGGATCCTCATCCTCATCAAGCCCACAATATGTTTGCAGATGTGCCAACATGCCACTTTTGAAGGGCTGCTTCAAGCTCGGCGAGCTCAATGCAGCCTGCGGTCTTCATGTCGACGGCTTCCAGAGAACTTCCTTGGGAAGATTCGCCTATCATGCTTGCGATACTCTCACTGTCTTCGCGTCATCGTGGTCGTGAATGCAGTTTATGCAGCTTTCTTTCAGGCTACTACTGCTGCTCCTACTACTGCTACCACCACCACCACCACCACCACCACTACTGCTACTGCTACTCCTACTGCTACTGCTACTGCTACTACTGCTACTACTGCTACTACTGCTACTACTGCTACTACTGCTACTGCTACTGCTACTGCTACTACTACTACTACGACTACGACTACGACTACGACTACGACTACGACTACTACTACTACTGCTGCTTCTGTTGCTACTCCCACTGCTCCACTATGCTCCACTACTACACCTTCTTGTGCTAGTCCGACTGGTCTTCCTCCTAGTACTACGACGACGAGGAGCACGATCATTTCTGGAACTCGTACTTGGGCTTTGCTCCGCAGGCTGCGCCAGGCCACTGACGTTCCCTCTGACACAGCCGAGGCTCTGAGCTTCACAGCCTCTGCCTGTGAGATGTCGCTCTCGTCCTGATCCTTTTTGTCCTCGAAGCTGGTGCGCTCTTGAAAATTAGCCCTTGCTAGAGACCGGCTGAAGTGATCAACATGTCGATAGTCCAAAATCTGGTGTCGAGTGGCCCGGTGGATGGTGACACGTGAGACCCTGCTCGCTTACTGGCAGCCACGGATGTTCTGGCACTGTTCTGATATGAGTTTCCAAAGCCTTCGTCATGAGTCATACCTGTTTCATGTTGTCACTTCGGTCATGTTCCTCTGCGCTGCTTGTCCCTGTGGGCTTGCTGTCACGTGTGTGTCAGCGGCTGCTTTTTTGAGTGCTGAAGTCTCTTCACTCGTTCCATCCACTTCGAGCAGTCGGTGATGCCGTGATTAGGTCGTGCAGCTTCCTTATGCCATGGCTTCTCCGGGGTTCGTTCCGGTGTCTTTCATGATGTAAGCCTGTTTGTTGTGATTCCCCTGCCATGTACAAGTATGCTGCTTCTGCTCTCCGGTCACGTTGAGACTCGTTGACGATCCAGGCGCCAGTGCAGTTCGAGCGTGGAGGGCTTGGCCAGTCACTGACACTCCGGTGAGGCTAATGGCCAACTGGGGGCTTACTGAAATTACACGACAGTACGACAGCCAGGCACTTCACAAGCACAAAAGCCTGATCATCAGGCTCCCGACTTACCCTGACGAAGACCGACAGCGAGTTTCTGTGGAGGGGCTGGCTAGCTGTCCAAAACCTACTCAATTGTGCTCTCCCTCGTAAGCGTTCACTACCATGTGCTTCTTCCGGACGCTTCCCTGAGCTTGGGCTTCTAAAATCTGGCGGACGGAGGGGAGGGAATGGGGGTGAACACACAACACGGCGGCCTGCTTTTTCTTCTTCGGCTGGAGTAGCCTTTGCAGCTCCCAAGCGAGGGCATCTTTCGTCCAAAGCGCCCCATCACCAGATAAGTCGAGCTGAAGGAAGTTCTTCGAGATGGTCTCCACATCATCCATACTGATGATTTCGTTCCTCGGCGCACACAGCTCAGACCTAACCGTGCACAAAGACTCGCGTCCAGTCATTCTAGGTCCAAAATCCGTCCCTCACCCTTATGATCAGCAGCAACATCAAAACTTGCTGTCCGAAAGTCTGGACAAGGAGGAAGCAGCAAAACTCAAACTGTGAAATCCTGCAAGGCTGCCAGGCGCTCATGTCGGTTCTAGCAGATCTTCGAAAGCACAGCAACTGCAGAGCAACTGTCAAGCATTGCCAAGCATGCAATAACTACGTGCTTCTCAGTCCTGTGTTCTCCCAGCTTTCGAAATTCACTCTCCGCCTTCTTATCCAACAGTCCGCGACTGTGAAGCTCCTGGACATACTTGACAAAACTTCGGTATGGCATACCGCATGCCTTTATGGGGCGCAGAAGGGACACATCTGAGTTTCAGGACCTCAAATGCCACAGTGTTTGCAGCATTCGGTGCTGGCTGTGGCACCGCAGCAGGCCAACTGCGCTCCTCTGCAAACTTCCTCATTTTCAGCAGCCTCGCAACTGTGAGGTTCGGTAGCCTGGCACGAGCATGAGAATGACACAGGTCGGGCCCTTTCTTGAACTTGAAGCTCTCTACCCCCATGCCCACATTCTTACCTGAAGCATGGCAGCCGCTCACAACTGTCCATATGCACTGCGGCATCCTGCAGCTGTCTATCTGTCCCCTCCTTTCGGAAGTCCAACTACCATCCGGCCAAAGGAAGAATCACGATCGATTGGCTAAAGGTCGCTAGAAAACTCATTACATTCTGCAGTGGACTGCTAGTTTCCCCGAAGAGTTACTGCAATCCTGGAGGCTGGAATCAACAATTGAAAACATGCTTAAGTTCTCCTTGCATGCCTACGGTTCCTCCACCTTCAAAAAAAATTAGAGCGATGCATTCGTTCGTCTCTTCCCACTGGCCACATGCTCTCTTTCGACCCCCACTCCCCTAAACCCTGGCCCTGAGCCCTGCAGGTATCCTCCACCCCCAATCCTCCACCCTTTTGGGGAGCGGCTTCAGTGCACATGCCCTCATGCTCCCCTCACATTACGCTCTCACAACTCGGACATGCCAGGCGAGGGTCTCAATACGAGGTCGGGTGATACATACGGCCCAGAAGACTCCTGACTTTGAAGTCAGGAGTCTCCCCTCACATTGAAAAACCCCCTTTTTCGCATCCGCCCTTGGTGCAATCGCCTGAAAACACTTCAGCAATGCTCCACGCCTTTGCTTGATGCCTCGCTGTCGCTCTCCGTAGATCAGCGCCACAAGCTCCGCCAAGGTGGCGCCTGAGAACCGGAAAAAACTCAACCCCAAGGGCAGGTACGTAGCCATAACTACTACAAGGACTCTAGTATACTGTAGATTACTGTAGGGAATATCTATGTATCCAAGAACGTGTAAATACCAAAACTTTAAAGATCCCACATCTTCTTCTCTCGCGCGGCGCGTGGTAGTTAAATCTGCTCTGAGGGGCCGAAGATTGGAACACCGACCAAGCACAGCAGAGAAATGATCCACTTCGCTTCGGGGGTCTGCGGAACAAGATCGCCAAGGCCGATCGTGGTTAAGGTCACCACGCTGAAATAGAGGGCCTCGCAGGACGAAGACTTTCCTGAAAGCGCTTCCACAACTCTTTCCTTCAGCATTTTTGGTCATCGCACCACCACGCACCTCCCACGAACTAGGTAGCCCGAGAGCACGTTTCGATATGAAAGAGCTCAAGAGCAAATACATCGTCAGCAGCTGCAACTGCCGTCTGAATCCTTGGCGCCATCACAAGAACAAAATCACTCAGCTAGGTAATGGTCACCCAAACCGTTTCACCGCAGGCGGGCTTCTCGATCTCAAGCGGCGTCGCTCACCTCGAGCTGGGGCTGAACCAGCACGCGTCTTCGTAGGGGGAAGGGGGAAATGCTACCACATCAGAACCCCTCATGCCGACCTTCTTCATCAAAGATGTCAATGTCCTCATCCGATGCTCCACCCAAACGTATCTTCAACTGCTGGTTCAACCTCCCAGCTGCTGCACCCGTCTCCCTCTGGACAAGCTCGTGGACAAAGCTACCTTTGATGACGACCATGTTTCAGCATGGCATGAACATAAACCAAGCAGGGTCTGAGGCTGCTGATTCAGAAGCTCCTACAGTTTTGTGCAAAGCTCAATGTGCCAATGTCTGCAAATGCATCCAGGCCGCTCAATCTAGCAGCGAGTAGCACTAGAGCCAAGAGGATGGCAAAGCTAAAAAACAGCCTTCGCAGCAGAGGCCATGTAACTTGACTGCAGGCACCGAATAGCAGTTGCCTCAAAAAGTTCATGTGCGGCTGGCAAGAAAACAGCAAGCTCAAAATCTGCACGATCGCTTGCACAGGCCTTGAGGCGGGGTGTGAAGGTGCCAGATCTCCGTAGCCCACCTTTGAGTGGAGGGGGCACGGGGCGCAATCACACGCCGAATTGATCTGTCACCCATTGAACCCGAAAATTTTGCGCAGGGCTTGTGCTTCTGCCAATGTAAACACACCTGGTCGGATTCTTTGTGCTGATCGCAATAGTATCTGATGATGTACTGCTCGGCATCTATCCGAGCAATCCTTCGGTGCGTCTCTACACACTCCATGGGTACAATCCTGGTCCTAGCATCTGTAACTTTCAGCACAATTTGGGTTAGCTGAAAGCTACCCATCCCGATTCGGGGCACTGTACTCCCCAGCCCTTGTTCCCACAGCACTTGCTTGGTCAACTCTCATCACGCGGGGAAGGCAAGCTTTGCGACAGGCCTGATGCCTGCGAGAGGAGAGAACGCAGTAAGTGACCAGCAGAAGCATGAAAGCCACTGGGAAGTCCCAGGGTTACAAGCACACGTGTTACGTTTGACACTGCGCAGGGCCAGCTTGCGAGATTTGCATGGCCAAAGCTTCCCCCTCTATTCGTGCATATCGCCACTCCGACAAACACAGAGAAGTTCATCCTGCTATCCATCCATCCATCCATCCATCCAGCCAGCCAGCCAGCCAGCCAGCCATCCGTCCATCCATCCATCCAGCCAGCCATCCATGCATATGTGCACACAAGCACGTCCAGATGTGGATATGTACTCTCTCCATATATATATATATACACACACATACATAATATGTAGATATGTATGTGTATATATATATATATACACCAACGAACCATCCAAGCAGCCGTTGTCAGGGCAGTGATGGAGAAGTAAACGCTGTCTTCTGGGCCCCAACCCTCGCACACACCTGCACTTAGCCAAAAGGTTGAGGCCGGCAGGCATACACACACACATACACAC
This sequence comes from Symbiodinium sp. clade A Y106, assembly GCA_003297005.1. Taxonomy (NCBI): domain Eukaryota; class Dinophyceae; order Suessiales; family Symbiodiniaceae; genus Symbiodinium; species Symbiodinium sp. clade A. Next base: position 23,695 of record BGNK01003069.1, on the reverse strand, counting down.
ATACACAGATACAAACATACATAAGCGCGTACGTACATACATACATACATACATATACATATATAGTCATATACATGCATGTAACATATACATAAATATACAACAATGTATGTGTGTGTGTGTATGTATACATGTATATATATATACACACAAAACACATACACATGTCACATGTGTATATGTTTGTGTTTATATACAGACACAGGGGGACAGAGAGAGAGAGAGAGAGGGAGACTTGAAAACGGAAGAGTGCCACTACGCCGCAAGCTTTTAACATGATCCGATCGAAAGCCATTCCTGAACCACACCCCATGTCTGCTTAACCCCATACCCCCGACACACACCATCGCAAAAAAACACAAAATCATCAAACCTGAAATGCCCTAAACCCGAAAGTCTAACCTCTACTGAGACCCACAGTGCACAAATCCTTGCCCGCAGCCTTTTTAAGGGAGGGACTGCAGTGAGGCAAGTTGAATCCCCAGGCCGCGACAAACCTACAGAAAAGAACAAAAGCAATTTAAAGCCGAATCGGCCATAAATCCTGTCCTAGCCCACTATGCCCCACGCATGCCGCTCACAAACCTGCACTTACGCCTTTGACCCCCAGCCGTAATCCTGGCTTCAAACCCTTAACACCGGGACTTGATCGATGCCAGCACCCCTCTTAGCACAAACCCCACCCCTGAATCCTAACCCAAAGCTCAACCCCTGGGCCCTAAGCCCTCAACCTTAAACGGGGCTACCTAACACTGAACCCAAAATCGACGCACACTGTGCACAAATCCTTACGTCTCCAGCCACAATCCCAAGCCACTTCAACCCCACACATGCGTGCAGCTTAACATTTTGACCCGCTCCCCTCCCCAAGTTTGCCCTCCGCACCATAAACGCCCATGGAGGAGAGCACGTAGGCCAGCACAATCCAAATGAGCCCAAAGGAAGGCTTGCCAGCCAGGAAGCATCCAGGTCGCGCACTCCTGAAACAAACTCACATCTTCAGCACTGCATGCGCAAACAAATATTCGCCAAAGTTGCCACATGTCGCCACCAAGCTGCCAGATTGAGGCTCTTCTTGGTACTGGCGGCCTGGATCGCTGATTGGTCGCTGCGGCGACGAGTCCAACAATTGAGCCTGTCCTTGGATCCAACGAAGAACAGAGAGCAGCAAAACGAGCCAACGAGAATTTCACGTGGGAGCAAATAACTCCGAATCCAGTGCTTCTAGACATATCCGTGTTGCAGCAAGTACGGGGATTCGGATTCCAGCTGCCTTGTGCAAAGCCTCGTCCTGGCAGGGACAGATTTGCACTTTCCGAGTTGAAACACAGCCTTTCGAAGGGCGAATCCAACGGGATGAGACTCTACTGTACGTGCCCGGCAAGAAGTTGGTATGGTCCTGCAAAATGCCGCGCTCCTTCCAAAGCTGAGCTGCGGCTCCACAGCCTTTCTTGGTGCTGAACCGCGGGTGCCAGCAGCAGGCGATGGCACATTCATCTGCCACACAGATTCTGCAGCGACACAATGGTGGAAGGAGGGTGAAATGTTTGTTCAAGATGCTAACCGTCACAACGGGCCATGCGGCGTGTTCCTGTTCTCCTGTTGAATTGCCCAGGCGCGGTTTCAAGCATGAACCCACCAGCTTGGAACAATGAATGAGACTTCTAGATTCTAGATTTGACATGTGGCTGCGGAATGGAAAAACTGAGAGGCTGTTGCTGTGAATATACTTCCTGCTTTGAAACCCATTCCAGGAAACTGTAGCTATCTGGGCCCAGAGCCATCATCCTCTGTGCGGTTGCGAAGCCGTTTGCGCCTGCAGCTGCTAATGTGAGCTCGTTATTAGTAAAGGTCCCCTCGATAGAGCTGAACTCGGCCCGGAACTCAATAGCCCTCAATAGAGCTAAACTCGGCCTGCACATAATAATAAACTCCCCCTCAATAGTCGTAGTTCCCATCTCGGTTTTATTTTTTTCAGGTTTAGGGACATAAACACTCCTACTACAAAGTGGCGCCCTGGAAGAGGAGAGGCAGAGACAGGCAAGATAGAGGAGACACAGAGAAGAGAGATAGCCAGCCAGCCAGATTTAAGGCTGAGGGTTTAGAGGTTTAGGGGGCCTACTACTGTACTACTACTGTACTACTGTACTACTGTACTACTATACTACTGTACTACTGTACTACTGTACTACTGTACTACTGTACTACTGTACTACTAATAGCTACTACTGTACTACTGTTCTAATACTGAGAGCCCCGGCCCCCAAACAACTTAGACCCCGGCCCCCCCCAAACAACTAAAGATGATCAGGGAGGCGGACCCCCCCGCCACTATTCCAGATTCGGGATGTTCGAGGGGCGGGGGGTTACTAATCAGGAGATGACATTACCATCACGAAGACGTACAGGCTGACGTGATGAGGTGATCCTCGCATTAATTACCAAGCGAAAGAAGCTTTCAAGCACAATCCAATCGTTCAGGTGCGCGTCCGTTCCTGGATTTGGGTAATGTCGAAGTGCTGCCCACAATACTTTGTAGCTGGCTCCCCCAGCCATTCGTCCTTACCTTCTCTCTGATGCACAGGTTGCAGGGTGCCAACTTGCTGATGGTTTATTTCGAGACTCCGGTCGGGTTGAACATAAACGGCTGTTGTTGCAAGTTGCTTTTTTGCTCCCTCAGCAGACAGTCTCGGGATGCTCGGGGTGCCAAACTCGGGGTGCCCAACCTCCAAGCTAAGCGCAGTTGAGTCTGAGGAAGAACTCAATGGTGTTCCCGACCGTTTTCGTCGATTCCCCGAAACCAGGCCGGTTCAGATCTTGCTTGTCTTCACGCCCCTTCTCTGCCCCAAACATGCTTGGCGACATGGGGTCGTGGGAATTTGCCCTGGCGAGGTCCAACTACCCCCAAGCTTGTGAATGCCTGCCGTCCCTCGGGTGAAGCGGAGGTTGAAAGCCCCTGTGCACAAGGCCCGCCGCGCGAGGGTTCCCTGGCTCTCCCTTTGATCCTCCTTCCTCTCGTCTCTGTCTCCCTGTCTCTGTGTCTCTGACTGAGATGGTCTACATAGCTAACAAAAACGCAACTGAGTACCCCGCAACGATCTCTTTCTCGAAAAGAGAGTGTGCAGGTCCTGATGGGGGCAGATGCAACTCCGAATTTTCTACTGGCAGATACCTGGGCATTGCCAAACCCCACATTGCTGCAGGGCCACCACTTGCCTCACCAGCCTGCAGTTGCTCTCGAATGAGCTTCGACAAGACCTGAGCAAAACCAGCCGGTCGCAGCTTCCGTCCACAGCATCATCGTGGGTGCCTGGTCCTTGTTTCCGATGAAGTTCGTCACAAGGCCTTGCTGGCCCATGCGACCTGTCAGAGAACGTGGCTCACTCCAGCGCAGGTCGCTCCCAGCGCAGCTCTGCTGGGAACCACTCGGGCTCTTGTGCGCATCACTATCAGGCGAAGGCCTGTGCGGCCCACACGGTGAAGCCAACAGACTGCACCTGCAGCGCACTGCAGTACGTCGCACTGATATACCAGTACGGCTCAGAGGACCTCGGAGACTAAAGCCTTGCTCGGCTCCTAACACGTGGAAGAGCTCCACCAACAAGATGATGTAAAACGAACTGGGACAAAGTATGTTTCCACCACCCTACGAGGCTCTGCGGCGCGCGCGCGCGCAGGACACTTGCTACATAATGCAGTGCATGTCGCAGAACCGCCGGATGGAGCAGGCCAGGCATGTCAACAGTGCAACCCGAGGACAAGCTGCTTTGCTAGAGAAGATCTTGATCCAGAAGCTATGTAGCTTGTCAACTTGCTTGCTTCACCAGCCTGTCGGCATCTGGAAATTGATGACATGATCCACCTGAGCTTCAGCGACTTGCCAAGTGCCACGAAGCATCAAGAGTTCAAGCTGGCCTGGTGCCAGTCGATGCCTCGACCGCCAAACTCCGTGGCCACCATAATGCTTGCCTCCCGAAAGATTCCCTTAACCTCTTCAGTCAGCACCCGTCCAGAAGGGAAGGGCCGGCCACAAGAAGGACCAATCAAAGCAATCAAAACCTGACAACAACACTCAACCTTTCGACAAGGTTATCCAGTTGCAGAAACAATAATCTAGCGGATGCCAAAACATCATGATCTAAAGCGCTGCGGTGTGCTCTTCAACATAGAAGCAGCGTCAAAGCTTGGAGTATTCAACGAAAGCTCGTCTGAAGTTGCTTGATATCCGCACACGAAGTGGTGCACATTTGCACAAGCCATTGCATGCATCGCCTGTTCCTGAAAGCTTAACCGCCAATTGTTTATGACACGTGACTATAGACTGTCTTGAGCTGCTGCGCATTGAAGATAGTAGAAGATATTTTTCCTCCAGCAACAACAACGGCCGCAATGCCAAGAGGCAGCTAAACCCAGATTCCTTCCTCTGTCAGCCGTTGTGAGCCTGAGTATCTCCCTTTGCCGCTTCTTTTGCTCTGTTGCGTGCGCTATCTCTTGCGGCCTGACGGCTGGCCAGTATGCTATTCCTTTCTTGCATCTGACGTTGATTTTATCAACCCTTGTTGAGGTCTCCGTGCCTTGCGAGCTCTTTTTGCCCGTTTTTGTTGATTTCACAGTGTCTGCCCGCCAGAAAGCTGCTTTGTTTGTGTTTTCGTTTGCTTCCCTTCTCTTGCCCTTCTTCTTCGCATCGTTCGTGGCTCTGTGTCTTTCCTTCATCAGGGGCGCGTGCCACTCGTGTCGCACTCAAGGAACCGCTTCAACGTTAACCTGCGTTTAAATATTGGTTCAAACATATTCGGAATGTCGCACTCAAGCAACAGCTTAAACATGAACTTGATCCTTTTGCGGCTTGCACGTGCAGTTCAGCCTGCCCTCAGCTAACTGCAAATTAAGGGCCGGCACTTGTGCTCTTCACCAATGAGCCCTAAAGAGCCCCCTGTAGGCCTTGCAACCACATCTGTACAAATCCACAAGTGCCAGCCAACCCTGAGGCTACTCGATGGTCGCCGAGGATCGGATGAGCCCAGCTGATGTCGGCCGTACGGCGAGCTCTAGGATTCTAGGGCGCCACTTGACGTGCAAGGGCGAGTGCTGAAGAGCTGGGAATTGACTTGTTTTCTCTGTTGGTGCCCGACCGAGGTCCCGGTTAGGCAAGTTTTGGCCTAGCTGTGGCTTCATTCCCGGTTTGCAGAGAAACAAGCAGGAATGAATGATCCTTTGAGTAATATGAGTAGTGCTTGGAAGCTGTGGGTTGTTGGGTTTTATTTGGGCTTGTTACGGGTTAGTGTGGTGTAATCCGGCTTAGCGTGGAGTATTCGGTGCCTGTCCGCTCTGAAATGGGTTAGAGTTCGAGGCATAGTGACTTAGATATCACACCCTGAGCCCACAACATCCAGGGCTACCATCCTCCTCACCACTTCCGCCGCTGCTGGTCTCCAGCTCGGAAGCTTCGCGGCGCAGTGCCTACAAGGCTGCATGATGAAGTGGCAAAGTAGAGGAGAGAAATCCGATTAGTGAGTAGGTCATGCGTGCGGATCTCGAAAGGAGCGGCCCAGTTAGGACTGCGTACTGAGTGCCCGGGGTTGGAAACGATCATGCTCCTGTACATGATTGACAGTGCCGTCTGATATTGGAGGAGCTGGGGCTTCAGGGCGAACAAGTTGCCCTGAAATCCCAAAGGCCTACAAACTAGGATCTCTATCTGAGTAGTGGTCTTTGTTGTACCGGCTGCTCTACCCAGGGTGATGCTATACCGCAGCACTCTTGGAGAAACTGCCTACGCAGGCACGTCTGAGCTATGTTCGCTTGTGCAGTTTTGGCATCCATGGCCACGAAGACTTTTTCACTTAATACAGAATACCAAACCTTTATTGATGGTGTCTACGGCACGAAAAGGAAAACCCTAAACATGCCGAAAAAATGATGCCCAGCCGACGCCAGTGCCCACGCACAGCGCGGTCCGTTACAACCGAATATCGACTCTTTCGAAGCCTCCTGTACTGTCTGCTCGAATCTACTACTGTACGTGCCCCACACAGAATTGCTGCGTGCACGATGTACGATTATGTTGGGGGCTCCGCTTTGTTCACACTCCCACGGCTACAAAAAGAAATCTTTCACTGTCTCAAAGCTCGCGAAACACTGTAATGCTCAAAAAATTCCAAACTTTTAAGGAATTTGCCTCCGGCCTGGCCATAGATGCAAGAATTTTGGAATTTTCGGAATTTTTTGAGCATTACAGTGTTCGTGAGTTTCAGGGTTGGAAATTTTGGAATTTTTTGAGCATTACAGTGTTTTGTAAGGTTTAGGCCACGAAACACTGGTATGCTCAAGTTTCGTGAGCTTTGGGGCTGTGAAAAGTTGTTTTTTTGAGCATTACAGTGTTTTGTGATGTTCAGGCCACGAAACACTGTAATGCACCAAAAAAATCAACTTTTCACAGCCTCAAAGCTCACGAAACACTGTAGTGCTCAAAAAACTTTTAAAGAATTTTCCTCCGGCCTGGCCATAGATGCCAGAATTTTGGAATTTTGGGAATTTTTTGAGCATTGCAGTGTTTCGAGTGTCAGGGTTGGAAATTTTGGAATTTTTTGAGCATTACAGTGTTTCGTGATGTCCAGGACAGGGTATGCTGTATCACAACAGAACAGTGAGCTCTCAACCGCTTTCAAGGACTAGATTTGTTATTGTATGCGTCTTCCGGAACAGCAAAGGTTTTCATTACTCTTTGCTTGATAGGTATGAACAAGGCCCACCTTAGTTGTTACATATTTTATTTCATATATGTTTAGGGGGCTGGTAGATCTATGGCTATGGCACCAACAGCACGGGCTCTAGTACTTGAGCTTTCTCGAAAATGGTTTTGGCCCTTCTTCGGCAAGCTGCACAGCCTACAGATCCAACACCGTACTANCACGGGCTCTAGTACTTGAGCTTTCTCGAAAATGGTTTTGGCCCTTCTTCGGCAAGCTGCACAGCCTACAGATCCAACACCGTACTAATGAATGCCGCTGAAGCGCTAGAGCAGCGCAAACCTATCTAGAACTTATTTCATTTCATATTGAAGACTGTAGGAAACTGCTTGCATTTTTCTACCATCAGAAACAATGGAGACTTCCGCCTATGCTGTTTCCGATGAGACAGGAGTTTTCANTAGAACTTATTTCATTTCATATTGAAGACTGTAGGAAACTGCTTGCATTTTTCTACCATCAGAAACAATGGAGACTTCCGCCTATGCTGTTTCCGATGAGACAGGAGTTTTCATTCAGTGAACTCTAACTGATGCTGTCCTATACCCTGGAGAAGATACCGATCGCTATGTCCACATGGCTGTTTCTCTAATAGCTGTCATAGAACGTAACGCAAAAAAAGTAGCTCTCATCAATCTTCNNCATGCATATCCTGACAAAGCGATACCGGTCATTCTGTCGATGACTATGGTGTAGATGCTGTCATAGTTCGTATCACAACATGAAAAGGAGCTCTCTTCAGTCTTCAAAGAATAGAGGTCTCATCGTTCAGTTTTCTTCTGGAACAGCACGAGTTTTATTTCTCTTGCTTGATAGGTATGAGGATGGCCCAATTAGTCTTCGTTTACTTCGTCTTGTATCCTCAAAACTTTATAGCGATTGCTATGCACATGGCTGCTTTTAATATCTGNTTCGTCTTGTATCCTCAAAACTTTATAGCGATTGCTATGCACATGGCTGCTTTTAATATCTGTCATAGATCGTATCACAATATAAAGAGGAGTTTTCTTCCATGAAGTGCCATTTTACTTTGTTTTACAAGGATAAGGAGCCCCTGCTTTCTGATTGATACGTATCAATACAGCCAGTGGTATTTAGTCCAGGTCCTGCTTCATGTTTGGAAGGTGGCAAGAGCTCTCTTACTTCTTGCTGCCGAGGTGCCTTCTTGTGCGCCCTATATGCAAATGAAATTTTCAACTCCAAGGGAGCTTTCCCATTTCTTATGAGGCAAAAAACAGCTGTTGGAGTAGGGCTTCAAAAATAAAAGCGCTCGTATATTCGACTTCCTTCATATATAATTTAATGGAAAGGATATGAGAGGGGCTCTTTGTGTCTGCTCACTCGTAAATCAGATGCTAGAGCTATTAGACCGCATCAGAATCGGACGCTTCACGAGCAGCGGGAAAGAGATGGCCCACGNAAATCAGATGCTAGAGCTATTAGACCGCATCAGAATCGGACGCTTCACGAGCAGCGGGAAAGAGATGGCCCACGCACACAGGCTTCTTCGTAAGAGAGACTATAGCATTTTTATTATTAAAGGAATGTTGTATTAAGCAAAAACACGAGGTTTTGTAGTACTACATGAACAAAAATAGCACGCCCTCCAGCATTTCAGCTTCTCCAACACGTAAACTATCATAAATCTTTGGCCGAGATTCGGCGCCAGATTTATAC
>BGNK01003069.1:1554-15105 GCA_003297005.1 Symbiodinium sp. clade A Y106 | reverse complement strand
GGGGGGGGGGGGGTGACCATATATATATATATATGGCAGGGTATTGAAGGTAGAGTTTCATGACAAAACAAGAAATATACTGTACAGTGGACTTGACCGTTCAATCCATGCCCAACCACTTCGAAGATAACCCACTTCAGAGGTGAGCAGACTGCAAACAAAATGCACAAAGCGCTCATATCGTTTACATCGGTACTTGCAAGCATCGGTTTTGTCCGAGGTTCCGCGCGTCTACCAACCTTACGTTTCGGAAAGGCCGAAAGCATCGGTACTGATGGCATTTTCGTATTTTGGTGGACTCGATCACTCTAGGTTCATCACACAGGCGCGCAGCCGCAGTAACATTCTGGATTCTGCCGCACGCTACGTGAACATGTCGAAACATACGAAGCATGTGCGCCAACGCAAAATGTTGCTAAGCATGTGCAGGCAAAGCTGTCATCATAGTCACAATCAGCAACGTCTGTGATGCCGCGACATTCAATGTCACAACCGTCAAGATCAAGATCATCCATCAAAGCGATCACTTGTGCTTCCGAATAACGACAGTCAGACTGATCAAAGGGAATGGCAGTGGGTGTCCTGTACACCAATGTACATTGACGCACAATGGGCATCGCTTGATTCGAGGGCGTCACCAATGATGCCATGAAGCTACGGCTCATAATCGTCCAAATATCCTGCAACAACAAACGAGCCGCACTAACGACAAATGGAAGAGGTATGCTTTCACAAGAGTAAACTTGAATACACAATGAATGGCCATTGCAATCAAGCACAATGAGGGGCTTTCATATGATATCCGATGTCTTATTCGCAAACAGGAACAATCGTCATCCCCAGGCAGCAATGGATAATCCCATGCAAGCCTAGGTGCTCTCAGATTAGACTATGGACGCCTTATCGGGCCATAGATGCTCTGAACACAGAACGGATCAAGCCATGGACGTCATGATGGTTGGGCCAAGGAAGCTCCTTAGCCTCAGACCATAGGAGCCATCGGGCTGGGGCCCATGGTTGGGCACTGGACGCACTAGCGCACGGACGTCATCAATCATGTTCGGGCGGCAAGCATGGAAAATATCGATGCGTTCGGCATGTACGAAAAAGTGAGATCCGAGGTGCATGAAGTCCTGTGGGGCGGGCCGTATTATTCATTACTTCGCCCACGGAAAACACCGTGAATTCGATGTCAACGGCATGTGCTTTTGCATATTTCATTGTGTCGGCACCTCGTAACATGATGAAAAGAACCCAACAGGATTTTGCAGTTAACATTATAAACGAAAAAACCAAGAGCGAAGGGGATTGTGTTGTCTGTTCGGGAGGCGCGGTTGCCCTGCCTGGTTGCTTGGCTGCTGTAGCATGTTTGTTTTCTTTTTTTGCCGTCCGGGGGGTAGCTGTCGGGGCAGGAAGTTTCAATTCCTCACTTGCCAACAAAAGCACGACAGCCAAAAATGAATCTAAATTCATTCATGGGAGCAGCTGGGAACACCTACACTACCCAAACCCATTGTACCCATCAGCATCTGTCTCTTCTTCCGAAAACTGCGACCAGCTCGCCCAAGCGCGGCTGTTTGGGACTTAGGGGCACGATCCCAAAGGGTCCATGCAATCACAGCTATCAGGGGTTGAACACCCAAACACCATTCAGCAGTGTCTCGACGAAGCCCCTGAGGCAGGAAGCGTACTCTTGGGATCCTTTCCCTCAGCGTTCCTGAACTTCATGCTGGACCACAACCCCTCAACCCAAACCTTAAACCTCCAAACTCCCGCGACCGTGACCCAGACCGTGCCGCATGTTACATGTTACTGCCCCTGCTGCTCGTGCTACGAGTTTCTGGAACAAGTTAGCCGGGAGCCGAACTTTCTCGCGCTTGGATTTTGGCTTTGAGAGCCAGGGCTTCCTCCGCGCGCATGACATTCCTTGCCTGCAGGCCCACGTGCCCTCGATTTCGGCACATGGACGGTCCGACTCTGCAACGCCATCAATCGGCTAATCGCACGAATACGGCCTGTGGCTCCCCTTTTGCATTCCGGACAACAGTGAAGCTGATCTAAGCAAAACGGCGATCAGGAAACTGCACGGCATGCCGAGGAAGAGTGCACAGTATTGTGGATGTTCTCAAGGCTCCAACCAGCTCACCCACTTTGGCATCGCCCCTTTGCCTTTGAATCCAGACACAGAACGCAACACCCCGACCTGCAGTGAACTCCCTCGAAGCTTCACGGAATGGCGCCTGGAGTGCAAGTAGACGTCCTAAGCCAGAAAAGACGGGCAATCCCTGCATATGCACTGCTTGCTATAACAGCTTGCCAATCTCCAAGTCGCAGACACGTCCATACCTATTCCGAGCACCTTCACAATCCTCAGAGATTCCACGAACATAGGTACTGCCATCACGTCTCCATGTTGCTGTCACAGCTGTGCAGGTGCAAAGGGGCACCAAGTACAAGTAGACTTGCGCTACCATTTGCAGTTGGAGTTCAATGACGGAAGCAAATCCTCCACCGGAAGCGATTTCGTGGCAGCCTTTGATCCGCCCTGAGAACCTCACGTCACCGATCGGCCGTCTCAACAGAGATTCGGAAGAGGATATGACAAACCACACCTCCGTCACTCCGTGCCTGTTGGGGTCATTCTCAGGGTTCAACGGGTCCTTCTTGAAATTCTGGACATGTGCCTGCCATACCATGGAACCGACTCAGCTCAAGCCCGGCCGCTAAGGAGAGGAAGCGGAAAACATATGATCCGGGAGCTCTGCGACTCTTCCAGGAGCAAGCTGATGCCAACGACAGCTAGAAGACAGATTGCCGCACGCATGCAGCAGCATAGGCAGCCAAAGCAATAGCAAAAAAACAGGAGAGTAGGAGCACCAGCAACAGCAGCAGCGTGCTGATGCAGCGGCAGTGGGCCTGATGCAGGGGCAGCGCTTCGCGCGTCTGCGCAACATCTCGGCTCATCTCCATGGCAACTGTCTAAATATGACAGAAACAATATCTTGCGAGCCAAAGATACCGCATGTTAACCCTTAGACTCTAAGACCCTACCGTGCACACTTTCGAGGGTGTCGGAGACATGTTCAGAGCCAAGTTTTCGGATCCGGTGCAGACCCTCTTGCTTGATTCGATCAAGTACTTAAAAGTCCATGGTGCATGCTCTGGGTAAGCAACTAACTTCATGTTTAGGATACTTCAAAGGAAGGAAACACTATAACGAAAAGCGGAGCTACTAAGGATGGCGCTGAAAAGAGGCTTCCTGACTCGCAGCAAGGGCTGACAAGGCTTGTTGGCGGCCCTTTCGCTTGCTAAACATGCTGCAGGGCCTCATCTAACTGTAGCTTGAGTTGCATGGCGCAAAACATGCAATCGTGACAGCATTTCAGCAACCCAAAGTGGCATCAACCTGACCGACCTTTGGTGTGCTCATGTGGCGTGCTCGCTCGTCCCACACCGCCTCTTTTGGCCTCGCACAATTTGTGGATGCTGCTCGTAGCAGGACTTGCACACGAGTGAAGGCCCGCTTCAAACAACCCCCGAAGCGGCATGAAATCAAGTTGCTGAAGGCGGGGGGACTGGTTCAGAGGGTCATGCGTGGGATCCACAGGGCTCATTGCCAGCTGTGAGCTCTTTTGGCTGTAGCTGGCCCCTCACTCGTGATGATGGGCAGTGTGGGCTCACTGGCCTCAGAGCTGGCATAGTATGGACCAGGTCGGCAAACGACTTGACTACGCCTCTGCACTCCCTGCACACATAGTGGTACCACCAGCCACCTCGACAGTAACAGCCGTAGCTGCAAACCAACAGGTTTGCAGCAGCAGTCGTGCTGGTGCCGTTGACCTGCATCATTGGGGTGAACTTCGAGTCAATTTCGGAGGCATCAACCTCCGATCCAACATTCATATCTGCTCGTAGCCGGACTTGCACACGAGTGCTCCGCTGCACTTGCGGACACCGTTGATCATCCACAACCAAGTCCCGCGGCAAACAACCCCGAAGCAGCATGAAATCAAGTTGCTGAAGGCATGGGACTGGTTCAGAGGGTCATACGTGGGATCCACAGGGCTCATTGTCAGCTGTGAGCTCTTTTGGCTGTAGCTGGCCCCTCACCCGATGATGGGCAGTGTTGGCTCACTGGCCTCAGAGCTGGCATAGTATGGACCGGGTCGGCAAACGACTCCGCCTCTGCACTCCCTGCGCACATAGTGGTTCCGCCAGCCACCTCGACAGTAACAGCCGTAGCTGCAAACCAAAAGGTTTGCAACAGCAGTCGTGCTGGTGCTGCTGACGTGCATCATTGTGGTGAAGTTCCAGTCTTGTCCGGCACTCCACATACTTGTCCTCCCGGCCCAAGCTGTGGCCCCCTTTGGCTGTCGACTATCTCCCACAGAATCGACGCCCCCAGTTCATTCTCCCACGAAGCTTCGGCGTCTCGCACTCTCGACGTCCATCCTCCCAGTCGCCACCTGGAAGAGCTGCCCACTGCGAGGGCATTTGCCGTGGCAATGCTGCAGCGGCAAAGCTCGTACTGGTCACTTCGTAAATACTTCACTTCGTTCACCTCCGTCCACCTGCCAGAAGTCGCAAAGGAAATGGACATCTGTTGGCTGTTGGCCTACCTCTAACGAACGGCCTACACCAGAAGCTGTCTTGTGTTGCACTGCTCAGCAGCATGCCCTTACCAGCCCTTTAGGAAACCCCTTCTGTCCAAGCAGCATACCCTCTTGAACTCTGAAGGTGTGCCATCTAGCTTGCTGGGAAGGCCACTGATCTGGCACAGAATACGCGAGCACTTGCGTTCCCGTCGTGCCTGGGTCGCGAGATTCTTTCGGAAGTCCGTATTCGATGGTTAAGGCACGCTTCTGCGGTATAACTCCGATAGGCATTTTCAAGAAAAGCAAACTGCGGCCATCGGTGCTGACCACGCAGGCCGTGCTGAGCGAGAGGGCAGAAATCAGCAGCCATTTCGGGTGTCCCTGATCTGTGCCCCTGATCTGTGCGCGACCTCAAAGCCCACGGTGATGCCATTCCAGCGATCGAAATCGACACATTGGAAAGGATCTCCAGCAGAGTCCTGCGCAAGCAGCGGGCTTGGTTTTTTTTGCTTATTTTTTTCCGTTTTTTTTCTTATTTTTTTTCCGTTTCCTGGTTTGGGGGACCTCCTAGCTTCCCCCCTCTGTGGAGGGGGTACTGAGCCCTGCCACCGCGGCAAGGTGGGTNATTTTTTTCCGTTTTTTTTCTTATTTTTTTTCCGTTTCCTGGTTTGGGGGACCTCCTAGCTTCCCCCCTCTGTGGAGGGGGTACTGAGCCCTGCCACCGCGGCAAGGTGGGTCCCCGTCTGCGGACAACAGCACTGATTGAAACTGATTGATTGTAGTATTTCGATGCACCTCGGCGTGAACGTCGTTCCACTACGTGTACTTCGGCGACACACAGCGTGCTACTCCGGGCTTTCNTCGGCGTGAACGTCGTTCCACTACGTGTACTTCGGCGACACACAGCGTGCTACTCCGGGCTTTCACAGTTTGCGGTTCGAAGCGTGGGCGTTAAGAACGTCGACTGTTTTACCTGTCTATACTTGGCCATATATAGAAAGGTGATTCTAAAGCGTCGCAGAGCTTGCTGCAGCGGGCTTAGAGATGTTCAGTTTTTGTATTTCAAGGTGGAGGTTCGAGCGGAACTTCGGCCGTTGTCNTGATTCTAAAGCGTCGCAGAGCTTGCTGCAGCGGGCTTAGAGATGTTCAGTTTTTGTATTTCAAGGTGGAGGTTCGAGCGGAACTTCGGCCGTTGTCAGGGAAACAAACAGGACGGCCCGGTGCCTAGATGTTGTGCAATCAGTCGATGCAGAGGATCATAGTACATCCATTGTGTGCTTCTAACAGTCTATCAGTTGGGATTGGGCGGAGAACCGTCGCAGTTTTTCACCAATCGTGATATGTAGGCATATTTGTTCATATACACATAGACATTCAGCTANCGTCGCAGTTTTTCACCAATCGTGATATGTAGGCATATTTGTTCATATACACATAGACATTCAGCTACTTGTTACCTATACATTTATGCGCATGTATATGCACATATTGGTATGTGTGTGAAGCTTGTTTGCTTGCTTCCTTCCTTCCTTGATTCCTGCTTTGCTTTCTTTTGTGCTTGCTTACTTCTTTGCTTGCTTGCTTCCTTCCTTACTTCCTTTCGTGCTTGCTTGCTTGCTTNCCTTCCTTGATTCCTGCTTTGCTTTCTTTTGTGCTTGCTTACTTCTTTGCTTGCTTGCTTCCTTCCTTACTTCCTTTCGTGCTTGCTTGCTTGCTTGCTTGCTTGCTTGCTCGCCTGCTTGCTTCCTTCCTTCCTTGCGTTCTTTGTTTCTTGCTTGCTTGCTTGCTTCCTTCCTTCCTTACTTCCTTTCATGCTTGCTTACTTCTTTGCTTGCTTGCTCGCTNCTGCTTGCTTCCTTCCTTCCTTGCGTTCTTTGTTTCTTGCTTGCTTGCTTGCTTCCTTCCTTCCTTACTTCCTTTCATGCTTGCTTACTTCTTTGCTTGCTTGCTCGCTTGCTTGCTTCTTTCCTTCCTTGCTTCCTTTCTTGTTTGCTTACTTCTTTGCTTGCTTGCTTGCTTGCTTGCTTGCTTGCCTGCTTGCTTGGGACCGACGCGGCCCGAAAAAAAATAAGAAAAAAAACGGAAAAAAATAAGCAAAAATACCGCCCCCGCAAGCAGCTGGGAAAATCCCGCGAGTCCGCGTTACGGGCCTGGTAGCTACCGCTGGGCATGACGATACTGCAGCGGCTTCTTTGCCCATTCGTCCTGGAAGCAAACCTCCGCGATGACTGCCTCGCAGAGTCTGGGGTATTGCTTGGAATCCTACCCTCGCTAGGATAGGCGGCCTCTGAGCCGGGAAAATGTGTCAGCATCAGCTGCAGGCAATGGTCTGCACAAGGACCTCAGGGAGCCTCAGCTTGCCACCGCAGGCAAAACGGCGGAATCCCGCTATCAGACTGTGGCTCATTCCCTCGCCTGCCCGCTCTTCAAAGTTCAACGGATTCGTGCAGCTTGCCAATGCTGAGCAGCCTCGACCGAGGATGGGAGGACCCACGGACGAAAAGTGGCAGCCCATCACCATCCGGCCGCCTGGCTCCCACACAGGAGCTGCAAAAGCTACCACGACAAGTCCTGGACGATCCCACCACCGCTTGCAAAACCCGCCATCCAGGGCTGCTTGGTAACAGTAACACGCATCCCGCCTTCGTCGTCAATGCACTCTGCTGCTGTATCAAGCCTTGGCAGTGTTCCTTGTGAAGTCCCGAATGTGCCCTTTGACCTGGCTCGAGGGATTGGCATCTGGGGCAGGAACACACGGGGAATTTACGCACTCGACAGGCTGAACAAGACTTTGTAGCACGTCCTGCAAAGCGACCTCTTTTCCTAGTCTTACGTAGTGTCACAGCAATTCGCGAGGGTTGTCCACATAGCACTGAGACAACCGAGGTCTTTGAAACCGTTACATATGCACTTCCACATGTCTGATTGGACCGTCGTAGTGTTGTGTTCCATGGCTCTCGGCTCGTCTTGTGGATCTTGTGTAAAATGCTCAGAAGGCCCGAATCCAATCTAGCAGGGTGCTTCAAGAGGCAGCCTCCTGTCTTCTAAAAAACTGATGAGGTTAACAAGCGCAGCCGTGACATGACACCAAGGTTACCAGCATGAAGGACAAGCAGGGTCGGCAGAGAACTTAAGATCGAAGTGACTACGTGAAAGCCGCATCACCCTTCAGATAGGGAAGCAAACAGTAGTTCATGCTCGGTTTCAAATCTTCGCTGCGAAGGCAAGGAACGTGGCTGCAAGGCCATGTTGCCGCTTCTGATAGTGAAGGCTGCTTCTCTGCACCAGTACGGAACTGATACTGCGCGACCCTGCCCGTACAGGAAACTTTTCTCAACCCTTGGTGATAGGACCGCGGGAGCTCTCGTTCGTGTTTCAAAGCAACTGTAAAGATCAAGGCCGAAGGCTGAAGGTGTCACGACGCAGCAGGGGCGGTACAGCGCAGGCATGATGTGTTTTTCTTGTTGTTGCTATTGTGACCCATAAACACCATCGGGGTTTCCATAAACCTCCCCCAAAGGAGCGACGTTGGATGGGCGTGGCCGCAACAACCCATCTCTGAAGCTTCATGCAAGCTCAAATGCAGAGCCTCCCCAAAGGGGTGACTTTGACGGCAAGAGTCCTAACTGTGAGAACCCGATGCTTGACCAACTTACTTGTTCCAGGTTCAATGGCCTCCAGTCTGCTTCTGGTGGATGGCGAGCCATGTCGCTGCAGGATGTTTAACAGCAGCAGGAGAAAAGCCAGCACGTCCATGACTCCTGACCCGTGCACAGCCGCAACTGAGCCGCCAACACAGAGATCCTTTACAAAGAACGTCAAAGTGTGTTTCATCTTTGAGTAATAAGCAATGAAGAAGGCTGGGGACCTGAAACTTTTGGCTTCAAGACCTTGACAGTATTAGACAACCAATGTCCCTATATCCGGGGCTGGTGTATGTAGGGTGTGGGTCGGGATTCCGGGACAGAATTTGCCCGAAAGCGTGGCCAAGGGCTTTTCAACACGGAAAAGCGGCGCCGCGCATGCGGTGTCGTGACGATTCGTGGTCGGATTTGGTGCTACCAGGCTACCAGTTACCAGCGTGGTCGGGCGTCTCCTCGTGCTCCGGTGAGCGCAATCTATTGCAAATTCCGCTACATTGACATCAGGTTTGTCTTTTTTGTCACTCGCACTCGACAAGTCAGGCGAGACATGACTTCTCTCGGCGCGCTTCCGTGCGCTGTGCGAGTTATGCCGCGTTGATTCTGGGCTCCTAATTCTTCAAGTCCCGCCAGTACTTCGGAGTGTCGGGTCGCTCAATTGCGTTGCGGTCGTGGTGATGCGACGATTCGTGTACGGAACCGAAAACCCTCTCAGCGCGATCTATTGTGCACAATGCGACCTGGGCCTCATCATGGGCCTCATGATGCCTCATGTTGGTCTCGACATTGACCCCCTCGTTGGCATGTGGTATGATATTGGCCTCGACATTTGTGCGAATCCCGCCACTACTTGAGGGAAACATGTTGCTTGTGTCTCTGAATCCCGCCAGTACTTGGAGGAAGCTTTTTGGAAAGTGCTGCTCCTGAATCGATCGCGATTTGGTCGAAACCCTCAATGCATTTTGGCCGTGGTTGGAATCACACCCGTACATTTGCCTCCCACATAGGCAGGACGAGCCGGTACATAGAAGGAAGGATGTTGGTGGAGGGTTTTGTCGTCTCTGAATTCCGCAAATACTCGGGGCAGCACTTTGGTCAAGGGTTGGTAGAATGGTTTTTTGGACAGGCTTACAGAAGGGTGTATATGGGCTTTATGTCGGGGTTTGTGGATGTATGGGAGGGTTTATACAAGGGTTGATGATGGATGGATGGATGGACGTGTAGGCGGATAGATGGACGGAGGGGTGGGTTGGATTACATACACGCGTAGCGTTTATCTCAACCGAAGCCATGGAAATCGAAAAGTGCTGGCGATCCATATTCCGAGTTTTGATCCTGGGCTTCCACCGCAGTCCACGTATCGAGCTCAAACCGTCTTGTGGGCCACAGATCCACGTACCCAGCGTTGGGTCTTGTCGATCATATGAGCACACGCATGTGTGTGAGTGTGAGTGTGTGCACACGTGTGCGGCGTTGGAGGTCTGCGTCTCCAGCGCCAGACGGGATGACCGGGGCGGCTTCTGATGAGAAGCCACTCCCCATGTAGACGCTTGACTCCACGAGCATCCGTTAAGTAATCATCATTACATCACACCATATCAAAATCAGCTATTCCCCATGCAGACGCTCGACTGCAGTGGCAACCGCTCGAGACACACATCGGTGGCATCACGGCACATCAAAACTTTCAAAACCCGCCATTCCCTATCTAGACGCTCGATTCCACAAGCACCCGCTCGAGACGTACATCAATGGCAGCTGAACACATCAAAACCAGCGAGTCCCCATCTAGACTAGAATCTAGACACTCGATTCCACGTGGAACCATCGGATCCTTCACAAATAGAAGTGACAGTTTGAAGTGTGGTTCCCGTGTGTGGACGAACATCGATGCGCATTTCAAACCAGCGAACCGAGATAAAGCGCCCACTAACAACCAGATGGATGGGCGGCTGTTGCCTGGAAGTGGCAGCGGTACTCAGCGGGATGCTACTGTGGTGGCATCCCAAGTTCCAGGCGCACTCTGAGATCTACGGCGCAATGATCTCAGGGGCAAAATCCGCTGCCGAATGGCNTGCCTGGAAGTGGCAGCGGTACTCAGCGGGATGCTACTGTGGTGGCATCCCAAGTTCCAGGCGCACTCTGAGATCTACGGCGCAATGATCTCAGGGGCAAAATCCGCTGCCGAATGGCTTTCCAATGCCTTGATGCAGCTCATGCGTAGCCAGAGCAGTCCGGAAGATACCTGCATCCATCACGTAATGTTTCTATTAAGCGTCATCTGCATCTGCCTTTTGATTGTGTGCACCATTTCCGTTGCTCATTGGATCGTGGAATATTCCACGCAGCCTTGCATCTTGACGCGCACTAAGTGGGTCTTTGCTGCCAGGACTGTTCGCAGACGTCGAATAGTTGCCCCCAAGCGCCGGCGTTTCAGATGTACGGTGAGGGCTTATGGACTCATCATCCAGACTCTCCACATTGCGACCCGCGGCCGTCTCCAGATCAGGTGTCAAGGCATTCCCAGGCCCGTGTTTGCAACATACCAGTGGTTCATCACTACCAAGACACGCAACAGACGTAAGCACACTGAGAATGGCAACATTTCATTCCAGAATGCGTTAGACAAGGCTCTCAAGGCTCTTCAGGAATTTCATCAGGGCCACATCGATTTGGCTAAGTTTCGGAATT
The DNA here is from genome assembly GCA_003297005.1 of Symbiodinium sp. clade A Y106. Taxonomy (NCBI): domain Eukaryota; class Dinophyceae; order Suessiales; family Symbiodiniaceae; genus Symbiodinium; species Symbiodinium sp. clade A. The sequence goes on along the minus strand of BGNK01003069.1, from coordinate 4,178 downwards.
GGTTCAAGCACTCGTGGGACCATGATGCTAAAGCTTTCCGAGACAGATGCGTTACCAAGAAGGGGAGAGATCTTGTTAACAGCTTGAAAGCTCTTGGAGGCAATGAGGCTGGCTTCAGCATCCAACAGGGTCGTGGGAAAGCCACTGGCACCAGTGGCCCGCGCACTCCGTTCCATGAGCTTAGGCTAATTCCTGAGGAATGGGATATCGGCGGTGACGATTCCGTGCACCCAACAATCATCCAGGTCAATGATGTCTGTCAGGGCGCCTGTGGGCTCGCCTTGGTTCGGCAAGAGCACTTTGCAAGAGTCCTTAAAGTCACATCAGACAAAACACTTGCTGTCATCGTGCCAGGTTCCATTNCTCGCCTTGGTTCGGCAAGAGCACTTTGCAAGAGTCCTTAAAGTCACATCAGACAAAACACTTGCTGTCATCGTGCCAGGTTCCATTGAGGACATGCTAGTTGCCTGTCCTGCAGCAGATGAGAAATATGCTCAGCTGGTCAAATTCTCAATCCGAGACCCGGCCACATCCCGGGTGGAGCCGCGAGGAAACAAGATGCCCATGGTTCTGTATCATCTCAGCCCGCCCAGTGCCCCAATGGTGAGCCGAGCCATGATTAATGCTGAAATGCGCCTGCCTGCGCAAACACATGTCGACATGCAGGTATTTATTTTCCAATGCCTCACTGAACCGGAGGTGTGGACACGCCTAAGTAAACCATGGCATGGGAAGGCAATGNATGCTGAAATGCGCCTGCCTGCGCAAACACATGTCGACATGCAGGTATTTATTTTCCAATGCCTCACTGAACCGGAGGTGTGGACACGCCTAAGTAAACCATGGCATGGGAAGGCAATGATTGGCGATCGCCTTCTTAAGATCCATGGACCTGACTCAATCCTTGCAGTATTGCCTGCGGTGGAAATGCGCAAGGGCCCGCCTGCCCTGCGTTTCCCTGTCAAGGTCAAGGCCTCAGTTGCCGCTGCATGTGAGATCAACTCAGGGCGAGGGGGTATCTTCTGCAACCCAGTGCGAGCCGCAGACCCAGATGCTGCTGAACGCACAGCTGCAGTGCGCATTTCATTGCCCAGCGTGGGTGACAGCCCACCGTCCGCGAACATTGCTGCAGTTGAAGAGGTACACAAACTAGCGCATGCCATTGCGGGCTTCCGAGGGCTTATGCTGGTGGCTAGTGGTCTGAAGGCCAAATTTACTGCTGAGGGAATTGCGGCAGCGCGTACTAAGTGGGCACAAGCCGACTATTATATTGATGCCAACCTGGCCGTCATCCATACCTCAGTGTGGCGAGTAAGAGGCCTTCCCTTTGGCACACAACCTGCCACACTTGCACAGGCCCTTCACTCATGGAAGTGGACCGTCATCCCGCTGCGCGCCGAAAATGCCTCTACGGGTATGAGTTGGATTGTCGGGGCTACGCAAAAGCCGCCGAAAGACTTGATTCAGCTTGATTCTGGTGTTGTCTCTATCACGGAGGAACAGTCGCAACCCAGTGCCGGTGCACGCGTGCCACACCAGACATGGCCAAAAGCCGAGTCTGCATCTCAGACATCCACTCAGGCAGCTGACCCCTGGCTTGACCCTCTCAAGGATCCTTGGAATCAGCGGGGGCGGGTACTTAGCAAGCCCGCACCCGCCAGCAGCCTGTCTTTGCCAACATCGCCCAGTGTGACTACAGCGTCTTCCTCTACGGGAGGGGCCGTCTCAGAGACGCAGTTGGAGCAGCTAGTTGAACGCATCACTGAGGCCCGTATGCAAGATGTACGACATCAGGTGAGCCAGCTCGGAAACCGTCTTGACGAGGTCAGCCAGAAGGTACAACAAGTTGAGACCTTTAGCCACGAGGTTGCAGATGCCGTCAAGGGACATAGGAATGAGAATCGTGAGCAGTTTCAGGCTTTGCAAACCATGATGACGCAGTTGCTGGAGGCCCGTGGTAAGACGCCACGCCATGAGTGACTATGCATGTTGTTCCTTTTCGTATACGCTGCGGTGCAAATGCCGGTTTTGGATTGTGTAGGCTTGCGTCTCTACATGAGTGCGGCCGCATGTCACAGGCACCGCCGCAGCATGGCACCACGAATTGTGACCGCGATGCACAATCTCGCTACGAGTCTTCACACACAGACTCTGTCGTTGTTTTCCCCATGTAGTGCTGCAAATCAGAGTACAGGTTGCAGCGTGAACGCCGCGCCCACCACATCTAGGGGCCTACGTCTCTGCATGAGTGTGGCCTCTGCTTCATGGCATGTGCTTTGGTTGCTACTGCATACAAGTCTTCGTCCCGTGATGGGTGTTCGACAGTGTGCTGTTTCATCCATGTGCCACGCCACAATCCTTCTTGAGTCACTGCTGGCACCTATNTGGCATGTGCTTTGGTTGCTACTGCATACAAGTCTTCGTCCCGTGATGGGTGTTCGACAGTGTGCTGTTTCATCCATGTGCCACGCCACAATCCTTCTTGAGTCACTGCTGGCACCTATATGTCTCGTTTTAGCCTGCCTTGGCTTGACTAAGTTGCTTCCTGAGTGCGCGGCGCTTGATCCGGAGGTGTGGATTCCCAACATTGCCACCGCCAGTCGCTCGTGCTGTTTATGCCCTCG
>BGNK01003068.1:41314-82771 GCA_003297005.1 Symbiodinium sp. clade A Y106 | reverse complement strand
TCTAGACTAACCCCTTTACCTTAATCCTTTAACTTCTTCAAGTCTAACCACCATCAACCGGATTAGATTCAATAAGAACATAAGCATCGTTACTATAAGCCACCTATCGCCTCTAAACTCTTAGCTTTTTTATACCTACTTAGATATATGTTAGAAATGACTTAGAAACAAGTTATAAATACTTGCTTAGTCGAAGCATCTATTAGCAAACCCCCGGCCCATCCAAGTAGGCTTCCACCATGAAACCTTCTGCAAAGGACTGCGCGTTCTTCGGGAATCATTCCAAATATTTATACAGATGCAAGCGTTTGTAAAGAATATCATGATTGTTCTTGTTGTATGTGTTGCTGCTATATAGTTATTTAATGTCAACAGCGCTGGCAAACGAAACCTTAAGAATAACATTGGCACCGAATCTCTGTTCCTAGCCTCAACCGCAGTTCTCGTGCCCTTCAACCTAGTTCACAGACTCTATACTCCTAAATCTTGCAGAATTTATCTGCAAACCCCGAAGTCCGAAGCCTTAAAATCACAACGCCTCAAGTGAAGCGGTAAACACAGAACTCAGAACGACCCGACTCCCTCTCCAGCCCCAGGAGTCTGGCACCGAGCTCTCGATTTTTTAAGGTGCCAGCTTTGATCGGATGTCGTGGGTAGGATTTGGGGGTTATAACTATAGGACAGGGCTGGGAAAGGGTTTAGGTTTGGGGTTTGACTTTACCAGGTTTAAGGTTTGGAGTCTGGAGTTCAAAAGGAGTGCTGAGGGCGTTAGGTTTAGGGCTCGCTGCTTTGGTGCGCTGGTTTTCTGGAGAGTGGGGAGTTCATGCAGATTGACAATGAAGCTTTGGGGGTTCAGTGTTGGGGCATTGTTTGCTGCTCGATTTAGCGGTCCAGGTTAAGCTGCAGGGGTTTAGGTGTGTGTGTGGGGGTTAATATGTATGTGTGGATGGATCATGCATGCTTGCATGTATAATGGATGTATGTTTGTATGCATGATTATGTCTGCATGTACGTATGGTGCATGTATGTATGATGCATGCATGCATGCATGCATGCATGGATGAATGGATGAATGGATGAATGGATGAATGGATGAATGGATGAATGGATGAATGGATGCATGGATGGATGGATGGATGGATGGATGGATGGATGTATCAATGTATGCATGTACGTACGTACATGTGTACGCATGTATGCGTGTATGCATGTATGTATGTATGTATGTATGTACGTACATATGTAGGTAGGTAGGAAGGTAGGTAGGTAGGTATGTAACTGTTAGAGCATCTGCACATCTATGTATGTTTACAGGCATAGAAATACAGACATCAGTTCCTGGATAACGTTTGCTTGTTTCTGTGTGTTCTGCTGCACATGGCGCGATTGTCTAATCTGTGTCTGTCGTTTACGGATAGGTCGATATGTCCATGGTGTATCGATGCAGATCTACATCTTGCAGCTGGCCTTCAACTTTTGCAGCTCGACACATGCCTATGCCTAAACAGCATGCTCGAACCCTAGCTGTTACACTATGCCATGAATCCCGCGGTCCCAAGCTTCCGGTGTTGACGGCAGGGACGCACTGGCCTCCAACATGGTGCGCCGCTAGGCACCAACGTGCTTTTACAGTGGTGATATGTAACGGAAATCTCCGTATTTGTGGAAGAGTACCGGTGTCACCAATGGTGACACCGGCACTCTTCCACAAATACGGAGATTTCCGTTACATATCAAAGCACGTGTCTTAAAAGCAACGGCCTCGCACTGATTGTTTCAGCGGTCCTGGTTGGATGTTGGACAACTGTGGTCCGGCTTCTTCGTGGTGAGAGTAACAGCATCTAGATCTACAGTATGCCCAAAACCACGGTTTAGGGGTGGATGTACCCAGGCTTCAGCACTGCCATTGCGGCTTGCGATGCATCCGGGCACTGGGCTGCCGCCATGAGGATCTGGGCGACGATGCGCTGCAGGCGGCGTTGGGCTTTGGGCTTCTTTTCCCTGAGCACTCTGTATCGGGCTTTTGGGACATCCTGGGCCCGGTCAGGCTTTCGTATGTTCCATAGATTTGGCAGGATGGTTCGAGATTATGATCGTGAAGTTGGGAAACAGCCACAAGCTTTGAAGTCGTGCAGGAGCAGTGGGGAAGCAGTTGTCGTGTTAGTAGCACGACTGGTGTCAGCAGCATGTAGTGGTGGTGCTACTAGTGGTAGCAGTACTCATCGCCGCCAGTGCCGGCATTGTTCTTATCATAATTTATGGCCACCGGCTTTCATAGATTCAGCTGGTGATGTCTTGTTCTCTTCGTTGTCGTGGCTAGCCTCGTTCTTGCGCTGTTCCTTGTCATCCTCGTCGCTTGTTGTTGTTTCGTTGTCCTTGTGGCAATCACCAAGTTCAACGCACATAACAGTCATCACCACCGTATCTTTGCAGCTCTTTCTTGCTTCATGTTGGATGCATTTGTTGTTGCTGCCGTTGTGTCTCTTGTTCCAACTGATTTGTCACCAGCCTCATGCTTTCTGGTCGGGTTGGACTAGTCCATCGGCTCGACTCACGACCAACACTCGGGCCCTTTAGCCGGAACGCCCTGTTTTGGTCGAAGCAGAGCGTCGTATTTCGGTCCCTTACTCCTGGGCAGTCGCTTCCGGTAGGGCACAGAGACACCAGGCGCTCTGATTGCGACACCATCTGCATGAGCCTTGGCAACTTGAAATATAGTCTTGACTGTTTGATCGAATGTACTGCTACCAAAGTTGCTTGAGTGCCACTAGTGCCGTTTATTTGCGTTGCTTTTTAGCTGCTTGTTGTTTGCATTGTGTTGCTGCAAGACTCACTGACTGCTCTTTCGGTATCAAAGCTATGTGCAGATATATATATATATATATCTGTGTGTGTGTGTGTTCCTAGTCTGGTAGTCCTCCCATTATACATGGTACGTACATTGCCAATATCATTGTCACTACTTAGTACTTGTTGCTGTAACTCTTCATGGTCAACCAGAGGACCCTGGTTTATGGTTTTGTATACTAGGGACCGTATTCTGTAAGTTCTTTTGCAGCACCCTATTTTCCGATATTCCTATTCTTCCAAATGTAGGCCGCAGGCCCTGCTCCGGATTCCCAGAGACTCATTCCGTACCAAGGAACCATGGAGGCGTCTCGCAGTATACCGGCCTTGGCATCTGAATCCACAACTCTTGCCACATTCGAGCGGGTTTTAAAAGTACAGTATGTTACATAGAGTTTAAAGGATACGTGGGTGTTTACAGAGTATGTTAGTGTGTGTATATATATATATGCAGACACTGCGGGCAATGAGGGTTGACCCGGGTCCCTTTCAGCGCCTGTCTTCAGACTCAAGGCCGTGAGACGCTAAGGTCCGGCGAGAGGATTCTGCTTCAAGGAAGGAGCCAGCAACACAAAGCAAACCTCTATAGCATCCAGTAACCCCACATATATAGACGTGTAGTTTGTTGTAGTCCGTGCGTGCGTGCGTGCGTGTGTGTATGCTTGTACGGCCCCAAAGCTCTATCCTTAATTGCTAAGGCCCCTCTATATTCATTATAGGGTTAAGGGGTTTAGAGTCAAAGGAACAGCCTCGTCAGCAGCTGCTCCCAGCGCTGGCGCTGGCCTTTGAAGCTTCTGGGCGTCGGGGAGGCGGCAAGGACTATCGGGATGCCAAGTCTTACGTTTTCTTACTCTGGTTGGTTTAGGGAATACATGACCGCTTTACATACCTGGGGTTTAAGCTTTAGCTCTTCACGTGACGTGGGACTCGCTTCCTGGCTTCCACGGTGGACTAGTTGGGGTAGGGGGTCTCGGCCCTACGGTTCTGCAGGCTTAGGGGCTTAGGGACCGTCTTCTAGGCATCTTCGGAAATATTGTCCAGCAATGTAGCTTTTAGTATCGTATAGAATTGAGAGGGAATAAGACCTGTACTTTCTCAAGGGCCGGCGCGCAACCTAGGTGTTCCTATGATGCCTGGAGGCGTGTTGTTTTGCATTCTTAATGTGTTGCGCCTAGCATTCGCGGTGTTCCTTACACCATCGGAGATGTAACATGCGGTGCGAAGCTTGGGAGAGTGTTCCAGAGGCTCAGGGTGGGGCGGGGGGGTGTCGGGGGGTTTTGATGGGGTGTGGGGATGAGACTGGTCGTGGCCATTATTCATCCTCTTGTGCAGAATCTCACAGCCATCATCAAGATCACAGTGCCCCACACGTCTGAAGTATTTCAAGCCCCAACAAACCTATGCTGCCAGGCCTAAATCGTAAACTCTGGGCACCTAGACTAGACCCTAATTACGCCCGCGACTCTAAGCCCGAAGCTGCAGATCTTGAACCCTACGCCCCAGACTCTAAACCTCAAAGCCCCGGTACAACTAGTCGGGTGAGGATCCGCCGGGACGTCGTGAGTTTCAGCTCGGCGATCCGTCACTTGGATCTGAGTTCCGGTTTGATAATCAGGGCATAGGGTTTAGGGTTTACTGTCAGTCGATGTGGTTTTCTAAGAGTTTAAAATGGTTTTGCACGTATTTTCTGAGTGTCAGGGTCCTTCAGGAGGGGCTTTATGCAGGGGTTTACAAGGGTGGTTCTTCGAATTAGGCTTCTCAAAGCAGTACCCATACTAAGGCTGTTACAGAAATAGGACAAACCCGAACGCACAGTTTTACAGTTTCAGAGCTGGAGCAGGTGGACACATGCGGTTCATCCTAACAAGTCTCGTAGCTGTCGTCCTGTGTTGTCCCAAAGCTTCGGGCCGGGCTCGCGGTTCGAGGTGCTGTTCTTACCCTGGCATTTCTGCAGGGCCTGAGCCGAAACAGATGGTGGTATTAACACATCGAAGGGGCAGCGGGCATAGCATTCATCGCCGAAGAACCAGTGATACGAGCACGCATGCATGTCGTGATTGGTCTGATTGCTGGTTGTCAACGACGAGGACGACGGAGGCAGCGACGACGCCCACGACTGCTACTGATACGGCTTCTGCTACTGCGATACCGCTATCCGCTATCCTACTCTTAATATTGGCTGCGAGCTTGGGCCCGCGTCCAGAACCACGAATATCCTCAACCATTATCCGGCCAGTGTGATGCTGGCGGCCGAGAAGCACATAAATGGCTGGGATGACGTCGGGCGTTTGGTCAGCCATTTTCAATTTTTCGTATGATCTGGCCGCGAGCTGGCTCAAGTGAGCCTTCAACCTTAAGGCTGAGCCCCCTGGCTTAACCATGCGGGGGGGAGGAAAATGCAGTTGACTTTTTCCACACCCCGCGGGGCATGTGAGCCCGATATGTAGGATTCTGCCTTGGTCGCTGTCGTGCTTCACTGCTACTTACTACTCCTCCTATTCCTGGTCCTATTGTCGCAATCACTGACTACGAATACTACCACTACTCTACTGCTACTGCTACTGCCACCGCTACTGCTACTACTACTACTACTACCACTACTACTACTACTGCTACTACTACTACTACTACGTACTACTACTACTACTACTGCTACTACTACTCCTCCTCCTCCTCCACCTGCTCCTCCTCCTCCTGCTGCTGCTACGATGACAGCTACAACTACCAGTACTGCTACTACTGCTACGACAACGGCATGTTTGTATGCCGTTCACACGGATGGAATGTAATTCGCAGCATCGAAGCGGGGTCATGTCATGACAGTTGCCATAAGTCAACAGCATCAGAAGCCGGCCTGAAACCTTGAAGCTAAATCCTAAACACCAAAGCCTCAGCCCGACACCCCAAATGCCAAAGGCGGCCTGCAGGGATCTCAGAAGTGGGACCATGCTGCAGAGCTGCTGGTGCACATGGCGCGGCTAGAGGCCTGCTATGGTTCCCTTGAGCCGTTACTGAGCTCCACTTAGGCTGAGTCAGGGACCGACACAGAGCATCTGAGGGTAAAGGTGTAGGGTTAGGGTATAGCCTTGAGGAACGCCGTCAGCGTAAAGGACCCGCTCAATGAGTCCGGAATCCTTAAGACCTTTGCAGGGCCTTCATTATGAGAAGTTGATGGGACCTTACACGATTCCTCAGCACACGGATGCAGCTCTACATCCCAGCCCGAAGCCTCAAGGTGCTGCCAAACCTGGTGACACGAAATGTCGCGCTAGCTGCGCAGGGCAGTCGAGGCCGGGCGGCTTCCATTTTGGAGGCGCATGGCTTTTGGGCATCGCAATCCCTGTTCTCAATACATGTCGTCGCTGCCGGGTGGTGTGCAGGAGGCGGTGGTGGCAGTGCTGGTGGTGGTCGTCGTCGCAGTAGTCGTAGTAGCAGTTGTCGTGGTGGTAGTAGAAGTCGTCGTCGCAGTAGTGTAGTGCGGTCGAACTTTATGTTTAGAATTACATTCCTTCACCAGGGTCTCACGCAGTTTTTGATCGAGGGTAGCCTTTAAGAAGTTCCGGAGATCGACCAGACTCTCAGCATCTTCCTTATTCAGAACCCAGGGGGCGTGAGCTGAAGGCCCGGTGTCTTGCGACCTGCGCCCGAGTTGAAAAGCGCGGGATTTGCAGCCTAATTTCAGGCCACGAACTCTCCAAATCCTGCGCTTGTCAACTTTTGCGGGTCCCGTGGTCCTCGCGTTCCTGGGCTCCCTGCCCGAGTTTGAAAAGGGCAGGATTGGAAGCAGTAGTAGCAGTAGTTGTAGTAGCAGCAGCAGCAGTAATACTACCGCTGCTACTACTACTACTACTGCCACTACCACTACTACTTCTAGTACGCGTAACTTATATAGTACTAGTACTAGCGCTAGTACGAGCACTAGTAGTGCTAGCTTTAATATCAGCAGCAGCAGCAGCATCAGCAATAGCGGTAGCAGTAGCGGACATGGCAAAACACTACGTATGTCGAGGTCGTAGACCCGTACGTCATGCAAAGCGATTCTGAATCCCAGGCGACTGGCAACAATCCCTGTGGCTGTTGGCGGAGTCGAAAGGCAGGAGCTGTCGACAGATTGCACATATTTACAAATTATAGTTCAGTCTAGCCTGGAATCCAAAACCACGTTCCGACATGTTATGAGTCATAAATCCGTTCATCAAGCAGAAAGCATCAGAAACCTGAAACCTCCCCTGACCGGTATTGCTGAAACAACTCCCTGAGCTTGGCGGATGCAAGGGGAAGTCAGCTACCGGGCAGCCATCGACCTTTGTGACCTGGAGGGCCAGGCCCAAGAGTTGTTCTCAACCCTTCCGTGGCTTTGGGGTTGGGGATTATGGGGCTTAGACTTAGGTGTTCAGGGTTACTGCTTGAGGGAAACTGCATGCCTTTGGAGACGTAAACCGAAAACTTGAGAGGGAATTCGTTTCGAGCCGGAGCCCTCTTTGAGGTTCGGGGTTTCGTGCTTCGTTACCGGGTGAAGCAACACAAAAGACGCTCCTTCCTCTTGACATGGTTCTGGGTGCAGAGCGCTGCAACAAAAATCCTTCCGACTGGCCTTCTGCCCCGGAATCCAGTTGCGGATGATTAGGTTGCTTCTGGTGTTCAAGGAGGCCCCGGATTCAGTAGCCCTTACAGTCTGCACTTGGTTGAGAAGCATCCTTTCTCAGCCCTGTCCACGGCTGGGCTCCAGGAGAACCAAGCCCGACTGCTTCTCGACGAGGCGCACGTCTCAGGCAGGGTGACGGTCTTGCTTTGCAGGAGTTGCGTAGGGTTCTACGCCTTGAAGCAGGCTCTTGCATGGCCAATCGAGGTGTTTGGTTGAGTTGAGGAAATTTCTACGAGGTGTGTGCTTCAAGACTAATGCCACCCACATACTTTAAGGCTCACTGGGTCATAGATACGTTGCAATCCTTTTCATACGACAGTGTCTCACTGAAAGCCAGGCACACGTCACCAGCACTCAAAGCAACAGATAAGCTGTTGGCAGCAATAGGAAAGGACAGAAGCTTCGAGCCTTGCACGAGGACGAACCCCCGTAAGTATGGCTCGCTGCATCTACGTGTTTTTAATATAGACAGAGCCATAGGAATACATATACACTTATATGATATATATATATATATATATACACATATGTATGAATATGCACATGTATATGTAGATGTACGTGTGTATATGTATATATATATATGCACGTGTACATATATGCAAATGTAGATGTGTGTAGCTATGAATACACACTGTCACCACCTTTCAGTATCATCAGAGTCATTACCACCGTCGTCATCACCACAATCATCATCATCACCCTCATCATCATCCACATCATCATCATCACACCGTCATGATTGTCTGCATATGTGGTAGGTATATATATATATGGTCTGTGTATATACATATGTGGTTGCGCACACACACAGACACATACACACGCGCACACACACACATATATATACACACACAGACACAATCTATCTATATATTTTCCACATATTCACGCTGGGTTTGTGCCAGCCTCGGAGGAGTTGTCTTCTCTTGTTTTCCAGGGGCGCCCGAACACCCTAGCCCTAGCCCTGTTGATTCTATTTCGTAGTCTTGCTAAGCATGGTGCCTATAATTTAGCACTAGTATCCTCTTATAGCTCCAGATAGGCGAGTTTCCCAAAGTTAGGGATACCGTATTCTGGGTTTGGGGACGGACCCATATAATAAAGATCCTAGTATTTAGGGTACTATGTTAGGGTCATACAGCTATGAATAGTATACCCTCTTCTCTTCCTGTCGGTCAGGCACAGAGCTCTCGATCTCCTTCTACCCCTGGGCATTTGGCCGCCTTCTCCTTTTTGAAGCTGGGTCGACCCACGATGCGCTCCTCGGAGACAGTTTAGGGCTTGGGGTTTGGGGGTTCAGGGTTTTAGGGCTTAGGGTTTGGGGGTTTAGGGTTTAGGGTCGGAGACAGTGTCCAGAGACATGGGGAAATCTATTCCCAAGGGTGTCCCTGGTTTCCGTTGCTATATGTGTTGTTTGATTCCGTTCCCAAAGCGTCGGCGTCTACAACACCAAGGCGAATGCGTTTGTTACATGTCGCATCCCCTGGTTACTTATTATGGATTCATGCCTACACCTTCATTCCGAAAAGCTGATCCGAGATAAGCCTTCGATGTTGAAAGAAGTCGCCGTTTCGACGATACCGTTTCTCGTGCCCTCGGGATTTAAGGGTCAATGTTTCAGGTTCGAAGCTCCCAACCCTAAACCCTAAACCTAAGCTTTGGGGCTTCAGAGTTTGAGGATGGATTGCCACTGCTCTCCGTGACATGCTGTTGAGGATTTGCGTTCTCTGCTTCAGTTTGCACCAAATCGAAATGGCAAGTTTTGTGTGCTTTCGAACAAAGGGTTTAGGGTCTAGGGTTTACCTGCGAAACCCAAGCCTGCAAAATAAATGCTCTGAGCATTTTCTTTTGGGGTTTCCGCTCGTTCCGCTTGTTTTTGCTTCGGCTTTTGCGGTGGAGCAGCTAGTCTAAAACAAAATTGCCCTTTCGCAGGTGCTTTTGAAAAGTCAAAATGCTTCTTTACTGATGCTTGTGTTTTATTGTTTGAAGTGTATGTGTATATATATATATATATAAATGATTCGGGATCAACAAGGTTAAAATTTAAGGAAGCCCTAAGGTCCTTTGTCTCACTCCCAGCACTGGTCTCACAGGCTCGCAGGACAAGCAGCACACACATCCACTTCAACTTTTAAGTAAGCGAGAGATAGCTACCTAAAAACTTACAAACCCTATAAACCCTTTATAAACTCTATATATCCTATCCGGGTTCATGCGCTGGTTGTTTGGAAGACACAGAGGATTTTGTTTAACAGTCGACGGTCTCCTGCTCTCAGCTTGCATCGCTCTTTCTTCATCATTAAGTTCTTGCTTGATCGGCACATGGCCCGAGTTTTCGCCCGGGTCCATCCCTATGGAGAAAACAATCCAGACTCTGCAGGCAGTCTGGCCTGCCGGCGATGCATTTGCGCTCATCCAGCTACATGCTCTGCACTCAATCAAGACATATCAAGACTGCATCTGTGAAATTCAGCACACAGGACAAGCATAACACGGGAATCGAGATTGTGCTGCCCCAGGAACAGCCGCTATAGAGTCCAAGGCGAACCACGTAGAATCCTAACCCATGTCCAACCCGAAGTATGTAAAACCCCCGTTCCGCCGATTTCCGCTCTTTCGCCGCGGGTTTCCGCTCTTTCGCCGTGAGATTCCGCTCTCTGGGGTTTTCCCGCCATTTTTCACTAATTTCGGGATTAGGGTTCTATAGGGGTTTATGTTCGATTTATGGTTTTAAGAAAACCCTTGGCCCATCCACGGCTAGCAAGCTCCCTTCCTCATGGTGTGTTTGTTTGATCGAGAGTTTTTTGTGTCGGCGTGCACAAAGCAGGGGCAGGGAATGAACCGGGAACCCTCGAATAATTGCACGTACCGAGGATCCTGAAGCAAAACGAACAAATCTTTCCGTAGATGGGTACAAGAACTTACGGGTGTATACATTCTTAAGTTTTACTGGGCTGCATAGGGCGCATATTAGTATATATATATATACATATAGATAGCATCGCATATACGTATACGTATATATGTCATGATTTAAACCTGGGTTGTGAGGGGCTGTATAGAGGGAGATCATATTATATATACGAACACTATATATATATATATAACGAGCATAAGGAACAGATAAAGAGACCAGCAGCCAATTTAGCTTATCGGCATTACAAAGGAGCTGACCACATACATAGGTCGTATCTGAACGCATTAAGGCCCATGAAGCGACCCGGAGTGAAACTGTCAGACATCTGCACAACTCTGGGGCATCCAAGCCAAGATCTAGCAACGGCGCCGGCAAAATCGCTCTTTCGGGAATGTGGCTTGTCATCAAAATCGCTCTTTCAGAAAACCCGCCCAAATTTACTTCCCTGTGTTTGATACCCCAATTCCGCTCTCTCCCCGCTGGTTTCCGCTCGCTTGTTGGAGAAATGTTTTTTGTCTTAGAAAACGTTGATCCCCCGAGAAAGCGTTTTTTATGCAGCAAAAGGTTTCACAGGTAGGTTAGAGACAAAGGAAATACAACGCTTTGGACAAATGAACCCTCAACTACAGGCGATGCGACATGATACTATGGATGGTCAGGGGCGTCGGGGTTGCTGCGGCCCTAAACCCTGAACTCTCAGCAAGAAAAGCCAATCCTTCCATCTCCCACAACAGAGACAAGCAGTCAAGCAACCGTCAGGATTAAAGATTTATGGCTTAGAGACTAAGTCTTAGGATGTAGGGTGGCTCACAGGGAAAGTTTAGGATGGCCAAGTGATCGGGGTTGAAGCTCAGGCACCCAGAATACTCGCAAGCAGAAGCAATCGAGGCCTACCTCCATGTCGCGAGATTACCCCAAAGCCTCAAACTAGGCCTTAGCCCATAAACCCAAGCCCCAACACCGACAGTACATGCCACCCTGGCAGTGTGCATTTTCGATGGTTGTATTTCCAAGCAAAATCATAATCATAGTTGCGCACATTTACCTGTCAGATGTAACTCTGGGTCTTTAGTTTGTCTGCATGTACAGTGTTGAGGATGCCGCCAACTTTCGAGAGGAAACATTAACTTCCTGGACAAGACACCGCCGCGGCTTCACACTCTCAAAACCCGAACACTTATGCTCAGAGGTTTTTCTGGCTCTTATTCAACAATGACAGTCTGAACCCCAGATCCTGAACCCCAAACCCTGAACCCCAAACCCGAACCCGAAACCCAAGACCCCAAACCCAAAACCTGAAACAAAGGCTCCCTTAGTATGATTATAGATTATAGTACAATATACCCCAAAACCCTACTCTCATTCTTAAGGCCCCTAAAGTAAAACTATAGTAGATCCTGAACCCCAAACCAGGAACCCGTAAGGCTCTTCTCGGCCCTCCATGTGTTGCAGACCAGCGAATCGCGGCTCCCTCCACAGGTCTTGGCGGAGCTGAAACAACTGGTTTTGGGTTACAAGAGTGTACTGTTAGGGTTTAGGGCGTAGGGTTTAGGCAATGTGTGACGGAGGGGCCTTAATAATTACCAATACTATTTTGGGGGTTCCTTCTTATAACTGTACCATAAAAAATGGTCCCCAAAATTTCTATTGGAAGTATTGAGGCCCCTATATCACTATAAGGGATCTTTAAGGGCTTGGGACTCGGTGTTCCGGCTTTGCAAAATTTGGGTTTTGGGCTCCACAAGGGTTCGATATGGGTTTCGGTTTTTTGTGCGTTTTGGGCTTTGGGTTGAGGATTACAGGTTCAGGGTTATCTACAGGCCAGCCCCAAATACCCTAAGTTCCAAGGGCTTGGATCCTCAAAATTTCCTTAAGCTCATGGGCGTATGTACATCCCGAAACATCCACAGGTACAGATGTGATTGGGTTAATTCTTCAGGATCTTACGTGAGGTTGCGCGGAACCAATATTCGACTCCTGAAGCCTATTCAAAACCTTTGGAACCCTCAACATCTCGAAAACGCAAACCCTGTTCACAACTCCAACCAAATCATAACCTGTAGGAGCCGCAGCAACCCCTGGCGGAGCCCATCAAAGAACATGTATAGAAAGGAGCCTTTATGAATACGAAGCCTGGTAGGGACCCATTGAAAAAGCCTAAGCCCTAACTCTTATAGGAACCGTCAGGAACCCTTGTAGGGACCGTTCAAAGATTCTGTATAGGAGCCCTTAGCCAGGAGGTGGCAACCCTCCTTTGGTCTTCGGCCATGCTCAGTGCAAGCAGCTCGAAGTGAGAGTTGATGCTTGGTGATTTAGGTACGGTTTCGGGTGAATCTCGGACTTCGGGTTTAGGGGTTTAGGGGTTTAGGGTTTAGGCTTTCGGGTCCAGGCTTGCGGTTTAGGGTCTAGTACTCAGCACCTCCGTTCCAGCTTGCTCTAGTCAAGCTCGTTGCCCGGTATGTATATCATCCATCCTTTGGATCCCCCCGAAGCGTTAGAGCCCAACCCAGAGGTAGCCTTAATCCTAAAAAACTTGCCCAGAGTAGGCCCTAAAGACCCCGACAAACTTTGCCTTTGTCCATGAATCGACGGTGGACCAGTTCCCGGCCAGATTCGTGCGGGAAAAGCGGGGGGCGAGTTCCCGGCTAGATTCGGGGGGATTAAGGTAAAAACTTGAGAAAATTTGCGGACGAGATAAGTCGGCGGCTAGCATCTCCAGCATGCCAGAGAGTCTGAGGTTGGGGTTGCAGTCTTGGTGTCGACGTGCACGATAAACATTTTTACCCGCGGATGGGCCAAAAGGTCAGCTGACTCTGCAACATCGTTCCCCCATCATTGGTTCAGGGTCCGGATTAGATACGCTGGGTCTGTTGGTTTTCAATCGACCCCAAATGGCATTCTGCACATTCCCAAGGTAACCCTTTGTTCTCCAAGCTGCTGTGCGAGCAAGCTCTGGATCAGATGCTTCTTGGAGTTGGCATGGCTGAGTGGCGTAGGATCTAAACGCATCTAAGCCGAGACTTCGAAAATTTAAATGTGGCTGCAAAGTTTCTGCGAAGGTCTCAGAACTGCTCAACCCAACACCAGCATCCTTTCAGTGATCTGGTTGGCATGTACGAAGGTGTTATTCAAATTCTGGCTTTGGTCTTTACATTTAGAGGCTCCTTGGCTACACTGGCCACAAGCCTCTGGAACTGGGGTTGAGGGGCTCCGGGGGAGAGCTGCGGTGCTTGAGACTATAAGACCTCGGTTCTACACATTACGTGCAGAATCAGATATCCCGAAGACTCTACACCCCAACCGAAATCCCAACGCCCAGGCTTGGATTCTCACCTGAGGACCTGCTACTTCTGGCCTGGGGCGCGGCAGCTAGCCCCGTGCCTTTCAATGGTTGCCAGTTCCGGGCAATGATCGGTTGTTCCCGTTTTGTTTGAGAGGGCGGGGGGGAGGGGGCGTCATCCTTAGAGCTCCGTGATTGTAAGGCACCTCCTTGGCAATACAGAGATATTGTTTGGGTTTGGAGCCAGAGGTTTCTGAATTCCTACATCGCTCTGGATCTCGTAAAACGAGTGCTGGTGAGAAAGAGTGGCAAGAGCCCCCATGATGTCTTTGGGCCGCAAATCTGGTCCTGCACTTTCCAAGAAGTCGAAGTCTCCAACTTCGCAGTCTTAGGAATGTTATGGAGTAATTGGGCCTACTTGTAGCTTCAGTGTATCAGGGTTTTTGCCCAAGGTTCACGGTTTGAGATTCGGGATGCAGGACCCCAAACCCAGGAACCCAAACCCAGGAACCCAGCACGACACTGAGGTGTTGCAACCGATGATTTGAGCAAGTTGGTTGGTGCCTTTCGCCTAGGGTGTAGGGGGGATCATGTTCGTGTCGGTCGGCGATATGGTTTCACGTAACGCTCAAAGCCTCGTTGCAAACTTCGATCGCGGAGAAATGCCTTCCCCACAAACACCAAACAACCAGCGGAATTCCTAATACTTAGCCCCCACATGAGCAGAGGTGCTCTCAACTTTCGGCTGTCGTTGCAGATCGTGGACGACGCTCTTCTGCAGCTCAAAGCTTGGGGACGTCAGGTTGCCGTCGCGCATGGCTGAGGCGACTTTCGGAGCCGAGCCGAGGATGTTGAGCGCTAAAGCTTAGACTCGCCAATCCAGCCAGGACTAATGTAGGAACCTGATGAAGAAACCCTGGCCCTATAACCCCGAAATAGTAGGATTCATACAAGGAACCCTAATAGAGAGCCAGGGTTTCTTAATCAGGTTCCTACATTAGGAAAAACCGCAATATCAAGGAGCCTGGTTTGGAGAGCTTCTCCGGCAGCCCAAGCTTTGAACCCAGCAAGCAGAAACCGTCGAGAAAAGGAGACGATGCGGCGTCTCGCCGGTGATGCTACCTTCGGGGGGGACGCCCAGGCCGGATTGAAGGGCTCTCAACGCCGTCAAATTCGAAAGGCTGTGTGGGTCCTGGTTCAGGTCTTGCTACCTCTGGGAGTAAGGGTTTCAGGTTCCCTAAACCTTAGAAGAAACCGCCAAGGTGTTTCTATGTGTTTCTGCAGCGCGGGTTAGGGGCGGTGAGCTTGGGAAGGAAAGACCAGACCGCTGATCCTGCGGGTTTTCAGAATGGAGGATTTAATATAGGGGTGTTAATCATTGTAATAGGGTTTTGGGGCCCATTGTATTACAATTGTAAATAAGGAACCCCCAAAACAGGCTGGATTGGGAATTATTTGGGCCCCTACTACATTATACATTCAGATTTGATGGAGTGCATCTTGTTTCGAACACCAGAAGGCGGGACCGATAGCTTGCGATTGATATTCTGAGACCCGCACCTAAACTCGCTGTGTTGGGACACGAGTACCGAAAGCCCCCTTAACCATGCAAGATCTGAAACCCCTCTTCCAAGGATCAAGGCCGCTATCTTAGGGTGTAGCATCTTCTATTGTCCCCAGCCCTAAAGCCCTCCTCCTAGACCTTGAGCTTCCAGGGCTTGGGACCTGAAACATCAGCCGTCGCGAAAGCAAAACTTTGTTTTTAACAAGGTTTAGGACAGGATTTACATGGGAGTTTCCGAAAATAGGGGACCCTCATATAGTACCCTAAATAGTAGGATCCTTCTTATAAGGATCCCAGAATAAGGTACCCCTATTTTCGGAAACTCCCACATAGGGTTCAGGGTTTGTCTTAACAAGTTGGTGTGTTTTTGACGATACCAGATCCGCAGGACTTGCTTGGGGACTTTAGGGTTTAGGGGTTTAGGGTTTAGGGGTTTAGGGTTTAGGGTTTAGGGGTTTAGGGTTTAGGGTTTAGTTTAGTAGGGTTTGCGGCTTTGGCCGGGCTGCTTGAAAAGTGTACCGCACAGCAAGTATTAGGCTGTGTTATAAACCGGTAGTGTGAGCAATCGGCGAGAACCTGGCGAACCAGGACTAATTAGCGGTCTCCAAAATGCTTCGCGATTAGGACTTGGAGACTCTGAGATCCCAGTAGTCCGCATGCCCTCAGCCTTGTTCGAGGTGTTGCTGGGAGTGGTCCCACAGATGCAGTTCTTCTCGTGCGTGGTGTAGGGCTTGGGGGAATCGGTGTCTAGCATACCTACACCCTGAACCCCGAACGCCGGACTGGGGGTTTCTGATTTCTCGCCTGTTGGGGTTTCAGGCTCAGGGTTCAGAGCTTCAGAGTTCCCAAATCCCCCGCCCTTCAAGCGTAGTACCCTGAACCCCAAAGCCGAACAGCTGAACCTCACTTCAGGATCTCCAGGCTCTTTTTGCCCGAAAACCCTAAAGCTTCTAGCCATAAATCAGGGAGGCTTGAACAGCCCTCAGCGCTAGAGACATGAAAGCTGCATGCCCCGAACAATTGGCCCGGTCCGTCGTTCCAAGCAGTTGGGCTTGCCAGAAGGGGGTCCATGGTTCAGGGTTTAGATCTGTGTGCGTAGGATGCAGGTGCACGATGCTGCTGTCAATAGTTTCTCCTCAATGCGTACACTGCATGTTTACATCCTCGATGTCGAAGCGTTGACGCGTCTGTTCGAGTATTGACAGCTTCTTATGCATGCATGCGCGGTTGCATATATATATATGTGGGCATATATGTATGTATATGTGCATGCACATGCACATTCACATGTACATGTATATGCATGTGTAGATGTTTATATGTATGTGTATGTGTAGAACACATACATATACATATCACATGCGTATATGTGTATTCCACACAGACATTTACGAATATGAACAGTAATGTGTGTGTGCCTGCATGCTTACATCTTTCGTTGGTACAGATGCAGCGTGCCAGGAGGTCCGTGCAGTCTCTCTATCGACCTGGCACCTCTGTCTACTGTCTGTACTGTGCTTTTTGCTGCATTTCGAGCTCAGGTTTGGGCCTCCCATTTCGCAGGTGTCGCTGGGCCTGGCCTCCGCGCGGCGGTCGCAACACAGCTCCGGAGGCTTTTTGCACAAAAGTGTGTGTGTGTGCGTGTGTATCAGTCGATGCGACTTCTGGTTCCAGGCTAGCACGTGCGACTGCTCACTACTTCCGCCTACCGCCGGCTACAGCTTGCTGCAGAGGATCAAGTTGCTGCACATGAGCACGCATGTCCAGGATACACGCGTGTACTAGCGGGCCAGCTTAGTTGGATTGGAGCTAGTAAGTAGTGCTGCCAAGCAAAGTTTGGGGTACTCCACATTCTTGGTTCCATACATGCTCAACCCAAAGCCGAATAGAGTCATTGCAGACATTGAGTTAGCAGGAAGCATGTCGGTTTCTCGCGTTGCAACAACTTTCACAACCAATCGCCACAACCTCCAAACTTCAGCTTTGCCCTCGCCCTAAGCCTCACGCTTGCCCCAAGCCCCTACATGGTAACTCACGTTGTACATAGCACCATGCCGACCCACGCGCACAACGACACTTCGGTGCTGAGCGATACGCAGTGAAGCTTGGCTGAATCGGCTAGCGGCTAGCTGTCAAGTAGTAGTAGTAGTAGTAGTAGTAGTAGTAGTAGTAGTAGTACTAGTACTAGTACTAGTACTAGTAGTAGTAGAAGTAGTAGTAGTAGTAGTAGTAGCAGCAGCAGGAGTAGCAGCACCAGGAGTAGTAGTAGTAGCAGCAGTAGTAGTAGTAGTAGTAGGAGAAGGGGGAGTAGTAGCAGTAGTAGTAGCAGCAGCAGCTGCAGCAGGAGTAGCCGTAGTAGTAGTAGTAGTAGTAGTAGTAGTAGTAGTAGCAGTAGTAGTAGTAGTAGTAGTAGTAGTAGTAGTAGTAGTAGTAGTAGTAGTAGCAGTAGTAGTAGTAGTAGTAGTAGTAGTAGTAGTAGTAGTAGTAGTAGTAATAGTAGTAATGATAGNAGTAGTAGTAGTAGTAGTAGTAGTAGTAGTAGTAGTAGTAGTAGTAGTAGTAGCAGTAGTAGTAGTAGTAGTAGTAGTAGTAGTAGTAGTAGTAGTAGTAGTAATAGTAGTAATGATAGTAGTAGTGGTAGTAGTAGACGTAGTAGTAGTAGTAGAAGTAGTAGTAGTAATAGTAGTAGTAGTAGTAGCAGTAGTAGTAGTAGTAGTAGTAGTAGTAGGTAGCAGCTGTCGTCGTATCAGTCGTAGTAGCAGCAGTAGTAATAGACTACTACGACTACCNACCACCACCACCACCACCACCACCACCACCACCACCACCACCACCACCACATCGAAGACGATTACTACTAATTACTGCTACTACTGCTGTTACTATTGCTGTTACTGCTGCTATTACCACTACTTCTTCCTCTACTGCTACTACTACTGCTACGACCACTGCTGTTGCAAGTGTAGTTACCATTGAATGCTATGACTAGTGCTTCTACCCGCTCCTCTACACACTCCTTAGGATCAAGCGTGGGATGAACTATGTCTTTGGCTCATATCGTTGATCTAGTGTACTTCACAGTCTCCAGACACTGTCGTTGCCGCCGCCCGGTGCCAGTTCTTCAGTTCTCTTGCCCCCATTCCTGGCATACCCTCATCACCTCCAGAAGCCAGGCAGCGGTCTGAATGCCGTGGTTGCCACGCGAGCGTCTCCTGTACATAGCTTCCTGGATAGTGAGGTCGAAGCACAGGAGGTGCGGGAAGATTTCAATTGCTGGCTCTGCGTAGTGCGTGCACTATGTTTGTTAGGGTGTTGTTGCGGGCCTCGGGTATAGGGCCTTGGCTTTTGGCTTTAGGCTTACATTAACGTGAGTCCAGAGTGCTTTTACATGGCTTCGGAGTTCGGAGTTCTTGGCTTATTGAGCAAAAGTTGTTTAAATGAATGGACTAGATTAGTCGAGTAATGCAAGATGATCATTAGTTATAGTGTTCCTGTAATATGTATGTTTGTTTTTTTTCGGTCCGGAAATCCAGTATGGTGGGAGGGCGTTGAGACCGTGGTCGAAGGCTGCAGGCTTGGGTATAGGCTGGGAGCATCAGACCTGTTCGAGTTGCTTCGTCTTGACTGTTTTTGGGGTGTGTTGATGGGGTTACCCGTGCATCATGTCTGCAGGAGCCACTACAGCCGGCGTTTTCTGCGCGGATTTGGTTCTTCGGCCTGGGCGTCCTCCTGAATGTTCTGTTAAGCGGCGCGTTGATCCTGGGATGCACACCTTTCCAGGACGCCTTAGTGCGGCGGTACGGCTACTCCACCACCGATGCTGGGTGCTGAAGTCTCACTGGCGTTCTTCTCTGTTTATATATAGGAAACCCCAAACGGTAGAACGGTTCACCGGGGCTGTTAGAGGGACCCGGCCGCGATTCTCGACTCCCAGGATGCGACCACCATTTGGGGCAACGGCTTTCAGAGTCCGGGCCGCATTTTTGGCTAGCAGCGGTGCCCATCATTGACCGTATGGGGTCGTATATTCAAAAGTCTCCATTAGTTTTAATACTTTTCGTCAAGAAGCCCAAAGCCCCACACCTTATAATTTTCTCAGAGCTAAGGATCCTGGTGATGGGCACCGCTCTGACGTCTCCCATCTTGGACGTTATCGGGCCCAGGTGGTTCGCAGCAATCGGCTTAAGCTCTGAGTGTGTCGGCCTGGGAGTCCTGGCGCATACGGTCTCCTACGACCATGGGGTCCTTATCCTTTCTTTCGCCTACGGCCTCGTGGGCCTAGGGGGAAACATGCTGATGCTGTCCAGTATGCCCTTCTGCCAGCTTTTTCGGCACAGTAGCACTGCAGCCTCCATTATGATGGGCGCCTACCAGGCCAGTTCATCACGGGAGGTCTTGTGGATAGAGCCGCAAATCTCTTTGGGTGTGCAAGCCTTGGGCAGTCCAAGTAAATTTTCTTGCTCGAGAAAAACAGTTTTTCTGGCCAGGCAGCTGGCTTCGTGTTCATGTTGCTTACTCTCGAAGCCTGTGAGTCTTGGTGTCTCGAAGAGGGCCTTTGGTTTACTAAACCCTAAACCCCTAAACCTTAGACCCTGAACCCTGAACCGTAAACCCTAAGCCGCAATACCTTGAACCCTACACCCGTAGGGTTGCAAATCTGGATGCCTTCGAGTCAGGTTGTCTTTGGCTCAGAAGGTTCTACAACAACGGGCTCTCGAAGGATTGCTTAGAGAAGCTAAAGGGTTTTTTCGTTTAGGGTTTCGTGTCCTACGGTTCGACGACAACAACCACACCACCACCGTACTAGTACTCGTGTACTAGTTCCATACTATTGGGGCCTAAATAATTACCAAGACTATTGTGGGGGTTCCTTATTATAGTTATAGTGTTCTAATTATTAAGGCCCCTATATTACGCTGATGGCCTTTCGATCTCAGGACTTCTGGACCTTCTTCAGCACCTACCAGCTCATCGCCGGCGTGGGCTTGATGGCCTCCTTCTTCGCTTTCCCGGATGCTCCCTTCAGCTCCCCCGAGGTGGAAGCTTTTGCTTGCTGGTCTTCATCTGGCTGCTCCCAGTGTAGCATAACATAGGAGATTGACTCATTCGCAATACGTTTTGGCGGTTCCCTAGTATAAGTACAGTGTGGTGTGCACCCAAACCCTATTCGAGTCATTATTATGGTCCTTATGTCCTAGGAGCCTTTTGCTCTGAGTGGGGGTTCTGGGATGCCGAGCTTGTGTGGCTTCTCGTTGCGGGAGGGTCTGGGCCTTGAAAGACATGAAGTATAAAACTGTAGTGCATGTACACGCAGTCCTCAAATCCCACGTGCTAAATGAAGAGGGGTGGGAGGCTTAGAGTTTAGAGTTCAAGCTTTTTTGGCGGTTATCCTTGGAGGTTGGAGGTTTCAGGGGCAAGGCCCAGG
The DNA here is from genome assembly GCA_003297005.1 of Symbiodinium sp. clade A Y106. Lineage (NCBI taxonomy): Eukaryota > Dinophyceae > Suessiales > Symbiodiniaceae > Symbiodinium > Symbiodinium sp. clade A. The sequence continues at coordinate 62,090 of BGNK01003068.1, read as the reverse complement.
CTTTGATTGATAGCAGGCTCTCGGTTTTGGAGGAATTCAGACTCCGGCGTCCAAGACTTGCACACTCTGGGTTTTCAGCTCATGCTCGAGCTTCGGCGGTGATTGAGGTCAGGCGTGGGGCTTGCAAAGGGTGCTGCTTCGGACATGTTGTGCCGAGAGCTTCCGATGACACGGGATCCCGAACCTGTGATTTCAAGACAGCGTGGAGTCTGAATGTAGTTGACCCTTTTGAGTTTAGCGTGGCCGGGCAGAGGACACTCCTCGATGCAGCTTGCCCGTGCCGCCCTGTGGACGGGGTGCCTGCGGGAGGCACGTTGTGACTTCCAAGGGTTAGGGTTTAGGAGTTTGCTTTTCATTGCTTTCTATGATCCCTGGAATATACAAGCCGAAGCAGTCATACCCATTGACGATGTAGCACGTTTTCGCCGTCGGAGGCAGTTGTTTGGGCTTGGTCAACAAGAAAGGTTTGCAACAGCGACAATATTTCTACACAGAAACCAAAAGCAGTGGAGTATTCAGTATTGCGAGATGTTGGCGATCGCACTATCATCACAGAAAACCATCAGCAGCGAATATTGTTTTGCTCAGTTACCACATTGCATGTTTCACATCACTGGTTTCATCTTTGCTATATTCGTCTGAATGATTGTCACTGCCTCGAGACTACGCATTCGCTCTGGGATGTTGCAAGCACGGTCGTGTAGGTGCGTTTTCCAACAGGGGAGGATGTTTGCGAGAGCCCCATCAGCCCTACATCCTATCCGCAGATCGATGCATCGCAGTACCAGATTCCGAGATCTTGTGAATGGTTGCCGCCTCGATCTTCCTGCCTGTCCGTGAATGTGTTTTACTGATGTTTGGGCATGTATCTCCACAGGCCGTTTGTCTTGATTTACCGGAATGTTTACTCTCCTGTCACTGTCTGCAGGTGTCAAACAGGGCCCACAGTGAAGGACCCTGCACCTTGCCGGTCCTCCAGTCCCCTAAACCCAGAAGGGCCCAACAGACTTCATAGTAAGGTCCGCCTAGCAGGGCTCCCTTTCTTCCATCTTCAGGCCCGAAAGCTCCGCCCTGCAGCATGCCTTTGCGCCGCTTCTGCTTTCACGGACCTGGTACTTTTTGCTATGCTTTTCCCTTTCGGCCACTGTGGCTGCCTGGTGCGGTGGGACATTCTATGCGCAGCTGAAGGGCAGCACGGCTTTTCATCGTACTTTTGGACTTGTTTGGTGTTGGGTTTCAGACCACCGATCGTCTTCAGTCCATACTCAAGCACTATAGGCTTCAGGAGTTGTTGGTCAACCATAACCCCCTACATGCCACCCTCAAAGCAGGCTCGCGACGGAAGGTGTTTTGACATCCTTGCAAAGCTGGAAATGAAGCGCAAGAACGCAACGACACCGGGTCGGGCGACATGCGGTCGGAATAAAAACACCGCCTTGAACGCGGAAATTGCGTCACCGCAAACAAACAAACGCACATTGGCAGCTGCACAATCCCGCAGCACCCTTGGCATTGATCTCTCGAGTCCAATTTGCATCCATGCTCGCATCTCTGCCTGGTTAGCAGAGCAACATCTTGACAGTCGTCTACGGAGACAGCATTGGAGCCCCCCTATAGGATTGATCATGGCGAGCATCTTCGTGGCCCTTGCCATCATGATCATCATTTTCATGATCTTCGGCCTCACCAACACCAGTTTGTATCATCTCACAACATCAGCTCATGATCGTCATCACCTTCAGCACAAGATCAAAAGCAGTGCCTTACCGAGGCAAGGACCATGAAGCGGTGGATCCCACGATGAGCCAATCCCTCATCTTCTGGACGCCGGGCTTTGTCCAGGCCTTCGGCTCCAGGGATTCGCGGCAAAGCCGGTCCCCACGCAAAGCCCGAGCCCATAGTCACAGCGCCGGAGCATCAAGCTTCAGCAGTCGAGTCCGGGACTCGTCCGCCACATTTACACCTCGAAGGGCATGAAATCAGAGTTACATCGTGGCCTTGGTGAGTTGGGGCTAAGGTCCCCTTCATATCTCGTAAAACTGTTATTCGAATTTGTCCAGGCTTTGTCCCCGGAGCCTTCACTGCGGACTCCGGGGTTTAGGGTTGAAGGCCATGCCCACCCTTCAAGATGACAGCTGCATGTTACTGTGATAACGAATCTACTTTGTGGGGTAACTTTCAACATGTGCAATCATGGGAGTGCATCTTCATCGCAACACTCCAAATCGATGATATGGGACTGAGGATGCCATTGGCTTCGAACTCCACGTTCCTTTTTACTCCCCTCATTGGGGCCCTCATTGACGCTCGTGGCTGCTTGGTATCCCAACCTGGTGTAAGTTAATCAGTGGCAAGTGTAGTAATTTGTTAGGGGCCAAAATAGCGAAGCATAAGCATGTTATAGGGATATCCCTACCTTACTGGGCTTCAATATAAGGGAGCTTAAATTGGATATCCCTATCTTAATTTTGGATTATGTGCTTTTTTGGGGCGGAGCTGTACAAGTTGCTGTAGCAGCACTAGCAGCAAGTGGTCGTAGTCGTCGTCGTTGTCGCCGTCGTAGTTGTTACAATTGTAGTCTCGGACGCAATTGCCACCACAACGTATTTAGCAGACCTGCATTCATTGTCTGGGCAGAAGTTCGCAAGTTTTGCTGGAGTTTCAAATCCCCGAGCTCGCCGCTGCGACGCTGGCAGAACTTGTCAGCATGTTGTGCCTGAGGCTTTCGACCTGCCATCTTCTTGCTGCTGGGCTGAAGTCAACGGACCAAGTACTGTTGCCATACGAAGACCAGTACGTCAAATCCTGCGAAAGGAGGCAGAAATACGATGCAAAAGCATGCACACTGACCCACACAGATGCACACGCAATTTTGCGCATGCAGTAGCCACCAAGAGCTGTATTTATTTATATACACTTCCGTACATGCATACACATACCTACACGTGCGCATCCATGCACATCATCACCGCTGTTGTAGATGCCCGATATTCCCACGTACACATATACATGCACACGCATATATGCACATCTGCATGTATACTTACATAATACGTATGTGTAGATAGACCATTGCATATCCATGTACAAGCGAGAGAGCGAGAGGGAGAGAGAGAGAGAGAGAGAGAGACGGGGGGGAGAGAGAGAGAGAGTCCAATAGAACAACCGTGCTTTTATCGGGGGGACTCAAACTCACGTCACGCCCTACCGAAAGCCCCATAGCAGATGGGGGGCCCATGCGGCCGGGGGGCTTCGCACGCCTCCTATGCCCAGCAGAAGAAGATATAGAGAGAGAGAGAGGGAGAGGGAGAGGGAGAGGGAGAGAGGGAGAGGGCACCGTTGTAGCTGCACTGATCGTTCCTTCCTGCTGCTACTGCTAGGTACTCAGATACTGCCACGCCAAGTCACGCAACCACCGGAGTTCTTGGGCTCGGGCTCCCCTGTGAACTCCCTTGGTTCCTCAGTTCCCTCAGACAAGTGCACCCCCAGTCTCCCTGTTAGCGATTGATGAACTATGAAGGCCTTCGTGAATCTTCCAGAGCAGCAACTTTGCGAATTCTTTCCCTGGGAACTTCCAACTTGTAGTGCCCACAGGGGCCTGAATGGCACAAGCTTCGGAGCAGCAAATGTAGGCGGCGATAGCCCCTTCTGCACACATCTCAGCATGCAACATATCAGAAAACACCTTCTTTCAATTCACATGAACAACACGTCATGTACTAAAGGGTACAACGTACAGGTAAACAGAGTTCATGGGCACAAACCATGCGCGTGCATGCACGCATGCATACATAGAGTTGCACCGTACACGAATGCATGTTGTACATACATACATACATACATACATACACACACACACACACACACCTATGTACTACAATGTATAACATATACACACGAACCAACCAGCTGCAACAACGGAAACCAGAGATGCGCAGCAATAAGAGTCCCTACCAGCACCACGAACACGCCAATAGGGCGACAAGACCAGCTTGCCTAACCGAAACGAGCGCAACGATCGCAATGTAACACCGACCAGCTTCGCCACAGTCGCCACCAGAATTGGCACAGCCGACAGCACCGGCACCACCAAGCCAAGACACCACCACCACAACCGCCGCCGCCAGTCATCCGAAATCCACGAAGTTCTAGATCGTGACTAATATCCATCTGTGTGGTTTCTGCTGGCATATCGTTGCAGATGAGGGCTCCAAAAGATTGAGGTTGTCTTGGGGCAACCATATTCTCAACTGTCTCCACGCAGCTGCGCGTCTTTCTTCTTTGATTTACTTGCTTGGTGGGTTTCAGGCTGTGCCTGGCGACTGTGGGCTGTGTCGCCTCGGTTTGGCTTTTGCCTCTCACGTGGCAGTGGCTGACGCTACTGTCTCTGAGCCTTGGAATCTCCAAGAACTGCCACGTGTGTAGATGATAGAACAGGCTCGAAGCTACAACAGTCTTGTAGACTCATCTTGCTAGGGATAGAAGGGTTTAGGAGACGCATTGAATTAGGGTCTGACGTCAATTGGCAACTGCATTGTTGTGGCTGGTCCGACGTCACCAATTTCGAGTCATGTCTGGTCCAAAGCATCTTACAAGGGCCTAAGCCTGCTCTGCATAACTTGGAACTTGCAAGAACTTGTAGCCTAAAACCTGAAATCTTAAACCCTCAGGAATTGGCTGCTGGCTGTAACTTATTCGCTCCAATTGAGCTACATCACCTGCAAATACGCCGCAGATCAGTTCGGAGCAGCGACTTGATGTGGATGTAACGGGTTTAGGGTTGAAGGGGTTCCTGGACCCTATAAAGCCTGCACTGTTTAGGGCTCCTTGGTATGATTTCCTCAATTGTACAAGTCTCAAGAAGTTTCTTTGGGGTTAAGGTAGGGTCTAGCGTTTGAGGTTGAAGGTTCAGGGTATTGGGCTTCAGGACTTAATGTGAGGTCCTGATGTGGGTGCCCCCCAAACAAAAAGGAGTGACACAATCATGTTGCGCCGCTACCCAAAAGTCTGGGGAACAGTGAATAGTGTTAGATTAATTAGTAGTAGGAATTGTTAAAGTAATAGTAGTAAGTGTACGACTAATTAAGTTTGAGGCCGGAGATAAGTTCTATAATTTCGGAAAGTCCCCGGAAAGGTGCTCATTATAGGAGCCCCCCAAAACTGATCTAGGAGTCTCAAAGACACCGGGCAAACTTTGCATTATAGCCCCCCCCCCCCCCCCCACAAATCAGCCCTTTACAGGACAGGTCTAGGGAATGGGGGGTTAGGGGTAATGGGTTTTGGGACTTTGGGTTTTGGGGATAATGTTTCCAAGTATTNAGTGGCGCATTATAGGAGCCCCCCAAAAGTGAGCTAGGAGTCGCCAAAACCCCCGGCAAACTTTGCCTTTTACCCCCCCCCCCCCCCACGCACAAATCAGCCCTTTACAGGACAGGTCTAGGGAATGAGGGCTTAGGGTTAATGGGTTTTGGGACTTTGGGTTTAGGGTATAACGTTTCCAAGCATTGAGACACGGCTTTATGGCTGCGGGGTTCTCAGTTCAAGTAGATTAGTGGTATATTAATTTCTTAGGGGTTCTTATGAGAAAGCTTGAAGGTGATGTCTTTCAGCACTGTGATGCAGAGTGTCATCAACGTGGCTTGGCACCCTTTGTAGGGAGAGGGGGGGAAGACGGCTTCTGCATGTTGGGCTCGTTTTTCATACGAAAGAAGGTTTTCTGTGGCTGGATATTCCGGAGTCTTCAGAGCTGTAATCATGCACAGCCTTGTTTCAGAGCTGAGAGAGGCGATATTGTTTGAGACAGCGGTTCGCGATGGGAGCCTACGGTCTGGACTACACTGATTACACTGAGTGTTTTTTCCCAGTGAGCGGTGCAGGTAATCGGGGTCGTCAGGATCTTTGGGATCCGCGCCATCGTAGAGTTCGGCCGAGCAGCATCTAAGTTGGTTGGCGTGTACCTGCTGAACTGCCCCCCTTCGCGCGCGGCGGTGACTCGGCACTGCACCCTTGGGGTTCATAAACTCTCTGGCACCCTGATCCTGGCTACGAGTCGTAAGTTCATGGGGTTGGGTTGGAATTCAATCTTCTGAACTCACGGTCCGTCGCCCCGACCAAGACCAGCACGTGTTTCAACCACCTTTCTAATACCTACTGTACTCAGATCTGAAAGCTTGCAGCTGGAGCCAAACAGTGCATTTAAACAGCGGGGGCCGCGATGGTGTAACCGCGGTACTTTGAGGCACCAGGTATTGGTACTCTGCTCCTAAGACTCTAAGTGCCTGCTTACTACACTTTGCAAGCATTGAAAGTCTTCTTATTTCGGAAACCCATTCAAGTTGAAATTCTCAACCTTTATCCCGAACTCTTTGGCTTGGGAGCCTCGGTCACCTCCTTTTATCCGTGAGACTTCTTGCTTCGGGCCCCCGGCAGAGTGGCTCCCCCTCCCATCTCTTGCTCGTTTTCGACCCTGCAGCCGTCATCGCCTAAACCCCGGGGCAGCTATCATTGTGAGGGAAACTCGGTTAGTTGCGGATGCAAAACAGTTTGAGGCTCGATGTTTTGGGGTTGCGGACCGGATGTAGCGTGTCGAGGCGGGCTGTTGCAGGTCGGAGTCGCTTCGGATGGAGTAATTCTGCATGCGTGTCGCATGCACATTTGATGCATAGACTTAATATATAAACCCTAAACCCTAAACCCCTAAACCCTAAACCATTATTACCAATCCACTCCGAACTCTGCCAGGCCTGTTCAGCCAAAGAAGGCCTAAACAGCAGACCTGCAGTTTTTGCGCGCTGCAGGTTTTCTATCTTTGGGGCTTCGCGCTTTGTAGTTTAATGCCGGGGCCTTAATAGTTAGAATAGGGTTTGGGGGCATATTGTTAAGATTATACTCTAGATTTAATAAAGGAACCCTTAAAACCTTATTCTCATTATTCAGGCCCTTGCATTACCCACCGAGGCCTGCTTCGTCCCTGCCTGCGTCTTCTTCTGTACCCTCTGGGCCCGGTACGAGCGCAGAGGTTAGGAGGCCAAAGGGACAGAAACAGAGCCCTAAACCCTATATAGATCCTTAAAGGAACCCTTATGGATCCCTTTAAGGGAACCCTATACGCACCGCATTTAGGAATGTTAGGGCTTCAGATTTGGGAAGTTTATCCGCGGGTGCCATAGCCTTACACACCAAGCTTGAATGAGCTGCCCACTGGCCTCCAAGCACAGTAGACAGGTGAAGGTTTCAGGGTGAAGTGATGGCTTTTCAAGTGCAGACCTTGAATCCTGAACCTTAAAGCTTAAACCCTAAACCCCTAAACCCTAAGCCCTTAAAAATAAGGCTTTGAAGCGCTAGGTCAATGATGGAGACTTTCATATCCCAGAAGCCTTCCTGGATTTCCCGTGGGCTGACAGAGTGTGCGAGCTTGTGGCAGGACCCAAGATTCCAGACACCAGTACAGCTTAGGTGAAGGGGTTGGTTTCATCTAGAATTAGGGGCTTGAGTCCTTAGGGGTTCATTGTGCTAGTTGGAAGTTGGAACCCTTTACTTTCGAATTGAGGCAGAGAAGGCAAACACAGGGATAGACCGACATGCCAAACCCTAAACGACATCACAGCTGCAGGTGTGGGGCTCGCACCAGATCCCTGAACCTCTACCACCCCAACCCCTCAGTTTCAGGCAAAAGCCCATGCACACTCGCTTCGATGCCCCACTTCCGAACCCATGCCCAGTATGTTTGAATAGGGGCTTCCTGGATGTTTCTCTTCGGAAACAAGGGAAGCCCGTTACAACATGGACCCCCAACTAGACCTTAGCTCAGGGTAACGTGAACATCACCGGAGCTAACTTCAGCTGTGGATCGAGGCATGAGAGAAGCAAAAACCTTTCCAGGGCTCGCTAGCCAAAGCCCTTTCTCGTAACGAGATTTTCATCTTCTAAGCTTGGTTATGAAGCATTAGGCTCAAACGTTTCGGGTTTGGACGGGTAATGGCACCTGCTATTATTATCACTGCGACGGAGGCTGTTCACAGTTGTACGCGCGCCGATGATCATGATGGCGGTACTAATGCTGAACCTAAGCATTATCCCCATCATCATCGTCACCTGTCTTCCATGGCACCATCATCATCACACCGTCGTCACCATCACCATGACCATAGCACAGTTACTGCATCGTCAGTTTTGCACCCACACCACAGTAGCAGCAAGAACGAACATGCAACAGCAACCACGAGAGGGTGCAGCAACGACGACGTCGACGCTGGGGATGACGACGATGACGACGACCACAACAACCGCGGCAGCAGCAGCAGCAGCGCCCACCACCACCGCCGACGACGACAGCAAGAACATCAAGTGTTGTGTCGTAGTCGTAGTATTGTTCGTACTGGAATATTCCCCTCGACAAAGAGCAATAAACCTGTACTCCACTGCATTGCCTGAGATCAGAAGATGTCAATGATTCCAGAAATCTCTGGTGCCGATGCTGGTAAAAGCCAGCGCTCCTGCGTCAGAGAAAGCTATGGTCGAGTACGGAAAAAGATGCCTCAGCAGCGTGCCCAACCCAAGCTGCCTCCACCCAGAAGGTCATGATGGAAGCGTTAAATCGCAGGTTCAGGCCTTCTCAACAAATACCGGGCCCCGATCACAAACTCCCCGAAGAGCAGCTGAGCCTTGTTTGGCTAAATAGAAGGTTGTCTCAACAACTCTAGTAATGATTGGTTGGCGGTTTAGGGGCTGTTTAAGGCTATACCTACGTTTGACTCCGACAGCGGCTGAGGCGGTAGGTGAACAATCGATGTTCAGAGCTGTCCAGCTCCTGCGCCAGTAAGTGAGAATCCTTACGGGTTTCAGGGTTTAGGGTTTATGTCAGTTTAGGGTTTAGGGGCCTAAATTCTCGAAGTTCCTGGTTCAGGGCAAAGGAGACATGGATCTGAAATTGTCATCGAGAGTCAAAGGATCTGTGGTTCGAAGGTGAGTGGGAGGCAGGAGCGCTAGGGGTAAGCTGTTGGGATATTTCAGCTTCCATGAACCTCGGCTCGGGGATTTCCAAAGAATCCTTGAACGCTCTCTCAAAGTGCCTGTAAGGTCTTTACGACATTTCTGTATGACAATCCTACTAATAAAAGTAGTGTGTGTACAAGGATCCTCTATCGGAAACGCTCAATACGAATGCATGTAGGGGGGTTTCCGGAACCCGGATTCAACCCTGGCCCCAAATCTTCAGCGCAGGTACCTATAGTTATTTGGGAGATCAGGCTCCTGAAAACAGAAGACGGACCTGCACGATGTCATATGCCAAGATGCCAACGAAGAATATTTCCAGTATCTAACGCCCCCTTTATCTCCATCCCCTCAGATTCCCCCACTTGAACAAGCATCGGGCCTTGGAGCAGGCTGAGAACAATAGCACCCTGAAATCACTGAAACATCCTTCCGCCCAGACTCAAGCCCTTAAGTCTAGGAACATAATATAGTGGCCTTGCTAATTAGAATAGGGTTTTGGGGCCCATTATACTATATACTTATAATAAGGAACCCCCCAAAATAGGAAAAGGTACTTATTTAGGCCCCTGTATTACCCCGGTCCTTGAAGCACGACTTGTGCTCCTGACAGGTCGGCCAGGAGGCTGGAGGGGCCGCTGGTGGGTCTACGGGATGAGGTGTTTAGGGAGTTTTGGGGTTTTGGATTAAGGTTGGNGGGGGGGGGGGGGGAGGAAGGTAGCTTGTGGGACTTTGGAGTTGGGTTTTGGGTTAAGGGTGCAGGCGGCTTTCTTGCAAGATTCGCCAGCACATCTTGCAGGTGTCAGGCGGAGGTTCTTGGTGAGTTCAACGAGTGGTTGTTAGCTCCGTTGTGTGGGAACGTTGGTAGACGCCAACCCTTAACACATCCACCAAAATCCTTTCCTCAAAACTGTATCCGAAGCTCACGAAAAATGCAATCCTCAAAATCGGAATCTCCGTAAATTGAGCGTGCGTGGAGTTTATATAGGGTTTAGGACCCGCTAACACCAACACCTCAAGCCTGTCAAACTTTAAACCCCAGAAGCCGCGTCAGATGGGTACCCGTACCTCGGAGACGCTGGTGGCTGGCCGCGAACCGGCGCCGCTCGGCAGGGGCTTGCTCTTCAGGACAACCTCAGTCCCTTCCTTTTGCTCTGGGGGTGTCTCGCAAGTCTTGACACGGTTGCCATCACACTTCGGTTTTGCGTGGTGCTGTGCCACAGTTACAGGTTCTCGGGTCCTCGTCGGTCTTCGCGGGCCTGCTAGTACCTAAGTTTCCTCATTCGCCCTGAAGAGGCTGCGAGACTTGCGATGTAAGGTACTGACTTTTCAAAGTTGCGTGCTGAGGATCGCCAAAATTGACATTCGGAGATCAAGGGCTATCGACTGGTTCGTTTTTTCTGTGAGCAGCATGTCCAGATTGCGTTATAGATTCACCACGCCAATCCTTGCCTTTCCAATACTGCCAGCGGAAAGTGCTTCTAGGCCTAGGCCTAAAGCCAGCCTCAGATGTTTGTATCCCTGGCCCTAAAGATTTCAAGTTTCGATCCGTTCTTCCTCTAGCCCTGCCCTATCTCCGAACCTGGAGAATACCATGCTGGCCAATAGACAGCATATATTGGTACCGATGGAAGTAGGACTGTAAGTAGGCTTGTAAAACCATGACAATACAGGCATTCAGACTATATACTACCATTGACCAACATCCTAAACCCTAAACCCTAAACTGTAAACTCGCATACAAACTGCGAGCCTCAGGAACATGCTTTCCAAATTCGAACGTGCCTCAGTGCCAGATGGTAAACCTCGGTGAAGCTTTCTTAAACTTGTTGAGTCAGAAACGAAATCCTAAACTCAAATCATCCTGCTGCAGAAAATCCCAGCCCCTGAAAAACACCAAACCCAAATCTCTCCTGCTAGAGGCTTCTTCACATGGGATCGGTGGTTGCTGTGGCCAAGCCAGCGGGGTGGGAGGCCAGAGTTCTTCGGGGGGTGTAGAGGGTTCCTGTGGTGTTTGCAGGAGTTGATCTCCTCGAGCCGACCCGACAGGTTGCGAGATACCTTAGACCTGGGTCTCCCCCTCAGAGTCACCCAGTGTGTTGACAATTGTAAGACTGATTCCCAGTATCTCTGAAGGCACAGATCAGTCAGGCAAGGTGGCAGGTGGGGCGGAGGAGGGCGCCCGAAACTCTTAGCAGGCGGGCGGTGCAAAGCCTTGCGGACGCTATCTGTCAGATGTCGAGCCTGGGGTTGGGGCGGATGATGCAAGCCTGGTCTGTAACTGTAGGAATCCGTGATGAATTAGTTGGATTCTTGGATGGAGGGCCCTGTGAGTTCACTGTCGATATGTGATCAAAGTCTTCCTAGTTTTTTCCTGTAGTCGTAATCCTGAGCTCCGGCCCTGGACGGCAGCGACGTTGAAGCCTCTGTGCAAGATCTCTTGTACAGCAAGCTTTCCTTGGAGCATCCTTTCGGAGGTGTGGGGTGGCCACCATCCACGGCAGCTGTGGCGGCACTTGCAGGCTCGTCCGTGTGGTGATCTAAACTTCTAAACCCACGCCAGCAATGACATGGGCAGGCTTCAGCAATCCTACAGACTGAATGAAAGTAATACCGCACAGCTTCGCCGCCGAGGGTCTGCGCCATAGCATCCTCCGCGATGCAGAGCATGGGCACGGCGGCTCGCATAGCAGAAAGCGGTCCAAGTCCGAGTACGGCAGTAGCAGTAGCAGAGACGACTGCTACTGCTACAACCACTATTGCTAGTGCCATTATTACTATTTCTACATGTATGTCTACTGTTACTCCAACAACCACCACAACGACACTACGACGACTACTCTTGCCAATGTCATTACTGTTACTGCTGCTGCTGCTGCTTCTGCTGCTCGTGCTGCTGGTACTGCTGCTGCTACTACTACTACTACTACCACCACCACCACCCTTTTGCTGATATGACTTCTGCCACTGCTACCGTGTTTGTTCCTCCAAGCCTAACTTACCCCAACCCAGGTTTCGTGCACCGGCTGGATGTGCCAGGAAGTGGGCTGGTTCTCTTTGCTTGCAGCTATGATGTGCCTCAGCGCCTCAAAGGTTTTATGGCTGTAGGTGGCAAGTTCAGAGCTTCAGGATTTCACTGGCAGCGGGTCAGGAGGATTTCAGAATTAGTCAGTGCTGCAGTCGTTCTTTTAAGTCTCAGTCGCAGCCGGATGCGCTGAGAGGATCCAGTGCTGCATTGAAGGCTTCTTGCTACTCGGCTAGTCTTACAGCCAGCACAAGTGCCAGAGCCTTCACAGGTACGACCAGGTTACTCTATCACGTTCCGGCTGCGGCTTTGGCCATGTAGGCTGACGTACTTATTATGTTGAACAGTTTCGGAGCACGTGTCCCAACCAAGACCTGCAGCGAAAACACTTGAGAACCCTGAACCATGTCAAGATGCACAACCCCCAGCCCAAGCCCAAATTACAGACTAGAGAAGGCCTACTACGACCTGAAGCTGCAGCTGGCCCTGGGGCAACTCGAGCGGCGCTACACGGTGTCCCTTGGAAGTCGCAAGGAGAAGCTCCAGCTACTGTGGCCGTAAAGATGCGCAGGTCTCCACTGGGGTATCACACAGTGAATCGAACAGAAAGTTAAACAAGAGAAGGCTGCAGAGTGGAAGCTGTGCCGACAGGACTTGCAGGTTTTGTGGCAGGGTTCGGCTTTGAAGCATACCTAGCGTACGTGTTGAAAGCGAATCATCGGAGGCTCAGCCACGGACTGGCGACCTCCAGGAACCTGACCGCCCATGTGCACTGGAAGGACTGCCCTCAACCCAGCGTCGAGTTTAAACCCCACGCCCAGGCCTCAATCACAAGAGGCAAGCAAGGCGAGAAACCACACAGGGCAAGCCTACCTGTGTCCACCAGCCGCTGAATTCTTTATCACATCGGCTTTTCACCGACCCTCTCGCCTGTGACCTGCCTGATTCAGAGTGCGGCTGCGTTAATGGGTTGGCTCTGCCTCTCTGTTGTTTAACGCGACTTGCAGGGGAAGCACATAGAGATGTTCAAAACACGTTTCGCAGGTTGCAAAGCGATGACTAACATGCAGCAGAGTGAGTTGAGCCGGTGAACGTATGCAGATGTTGTACCAGCCTTGCGCTAGTGAGCGGAAGCTACCCCTAGTACTAGCAGCTGCAGCAGATGTGATAGTGGTAGTAGCAGTGGTTGTGGCAGTGGCAGTAGCAGTGGCAGTTGTCGGTCGTAGTCGTCGTTGTTTGTAGCACAAGTCCTTTTACTGGGTGTTGTTTACTTTCTTGTAGTGTTACTGTTCTTGTCGTTGTTGCTGCTGGCTTCCGGAGATGTCTGGGTAGCGATGGTGATGAAGATCATGAAGAAGAAGAAGAACAAAACAAATTGACTTTTGGTTTTCACGGTGACGCAGGAAAGCTTGACGACATTAACAAGAAGAAGAAGAACAACAACAACAACAGCAGCGACAGCAACAACAACAGCAACAAACGACAACACCAGCAATACCAACACCAACACCAACACCAAAAGCAACAATAACAGCCACAACCACAACCACAGACGCAACCACAACAACAACGACAACAGCCACAGCCACGACGACGACGACGGCAACAACAACAACAACAACCCCAGCAGCAGCAACAACAACAACAACCACATAAACGTAAACACGTGTGCGTCCTTGCGTAGCTGACGCCTTTCCCCACTGCTGTTACTTCAGCACACAAGCTCTCCCGCAGTCGCTGAGCCTTCACACTCAGCCCAGCCAGGATCTAGTTTGCGGAAATCTCCCTAAACCCTTGGTAGACCGAAGCGCTTCACCCTTCAAATCTTAGCCCTCAGCCTGTTTGGGATCAGGATCGGGGACCCAAAGGCATCCGTGAGCTGCCTAGTGTCTCCGGTGGCCGGGGGAAGCCTTGCGGTTTCTGGGACGAACTTAGATTTGGAGCTTTCGGGCTTAGTTTCGGACTACGGTCGTGAGTAGAGTGCATTAGGATTTTGGACTCGAAAGGCTTGGTCTCCAGGTGGGGGCTGTTTGGGATTCGAGGATAGTGGAGCGTCTTCGGAGTTATTTCAGGCTTCAGGCACTCGGCATTCAAGGATTGAGTGCCTCGGGTTCACTTGCAGCAGGCATTTGCACAGCACGTGATCGGCGATCCCACTTACAGGGCGGAGACACCAACGGTTTAGACGCAGACGTGTGTGTGCACCTGAAGGGGCCAGCCTTTATTAAGACAATGCAGGCGCGTACTTCGAGATGTGCTTTCATGAGCATTCAGCTTAGAGACGTGAGAATGACATGAGCAGCTGCCAAGTGGCATGGTTGCACGTCATCTTGCAGTCAGGCCGATTGCAGTAGCAATGCTGAACACTTTGCCCTGACCTGATGACAGCTGACCTCCAACTCAGACCCTCTGCTTTGACCCTGCTAGTTCCTGCAAACGGCCCAACCGTTCGAATTCCCAAACCTTAAAGGCTTAGCTCAAACCTTCGAGTCCGAGCGTTTCAGTGCAAGGTACCGAGATAGTGCTGCGGGCACAGGGCTTCAAGGAGGGTCGAGCCCCCTGTCCCAGGAAGCTTCAGCTTCGGATTCCTGGGTCCGGGGCTCGTGGTTCCGAGAGGCTGTTCCATGCTTTAGGGCTGGATCTGCTATTAGAACGCCTTAATCAGTTCTTTTGGTTCAGCTGGATATATCTCTATATAAATAAACATGTGCATATTTTCTAATTCTAATTTGTATGGACATATGCACATACATGTACAAAATCTGTATGTGTATATATATATATATACACATGCATACATATATATATATACACTGTATACGTACCAACATATGTGCAGCCACGTGTGTACTGGTTAAGCAAAATGAACAGTCGAGTGCCATTGGCTTTCACGTGTGAGGCGCTTTCGTTGCTCACGATTCGGATCCGAACTGGACGGCGGCATCAAATCCGGTCTCACTGTGCGCATATCGGTCCCTGGCATGCATTCAAGGACGGCTTGAAACCAATGTATGGTCGGAGGAGGTCGCATGGCACAGGAGCAGTGCATAGCAGAGGTCATCCCACTGTTTACGACGGCAAGTATACCGCTTTGGACACCTCCTTTGGCGATGCCAAGTGGTGTGAGCAGAATTGCCGCTCAGAAGCAGCAGGACCAAAGCCACTTCTTGTGCGCATTCGGAAGCTCAGGAGTTCAGGCTTGGAGCGTTTTCGTGGCCGGTTTAAGGCTCGCAGGTGGCGGAGGTATCTAGCCAAATTCACAACCAACATCGAAGCTTTGAAGAACAATATGAAGTTAAAGTGATCTCACGAATCAGAAGGAGTCTGAGGTTGAGGTACTGGTAGCTTAACTGAGAGGGCTTGAAGATGCAAGACAGTGGGGGTTTGAACCTCGCATCTAGCCTATATATCGCATACCCTCTCAAGCCTATTTACCGCTTACCCTCCCAAATACTAGCCTAGGTAGCTACTCTCCTAAATCCGAGTGCCCAGATTCTAGTTCTGAGCATAGGGTTTTTGCAAGGACTGGGTTGGCAAGCCAGAAGCCTTTCCTACAGCGCCTGAAGCCGCAGGACCTCGGGTTTCAGTCCCATTGTCATGACTTAGTGTCGCAGTCATCATTACTCATTACTGTCATGCACTACCACTATAAAAAAAAGTCCTAATGTTTTCGCGTTTGGGGCTCCGTCTACAAACCCGAAGCCCAAGGCTCAATGCTACACCAGCTTGAGGCCTGCATCGTTTCCAACTCATCTTCCGGTCACAAGGGCGACTCCGAGAGGCCTCGCGGCCCAAGTCCCTATTCTAATTACTATGGCCCCTATTTTACAGTCCCCTTATAGATCCCTTGTTTATTATAGTAACCCTTGTATTGGTTGGACATGCAGATGAGGGGCATGAAGCTTAGGATATCCGGGGGTGTTGCCGTATTTAGAATCTGAACAATTCATAACGAGTCCTTGTTGTACGTGAAACGTTTGGGTGCTCCGAAAACGTTCGACCCTATGTCTGGATAACTATACCCCTGGTCAGCATCCACTAGCCTCACCGCTGCGACACGGCAAGGCTGACGGCGAATGCTGTAAGTAGATTTCATGGCTTTGCAGCTTTGGATGATGCTTCAGAACCCCTCAGCACCCGAAATCCTCCCCAATGCACAACCCTGCAGATGCACGGCCTTGAAGGCCTTACGTCATTTGCATTTTTGGAACGCTTCTTCCCCCTCGCCTTTGCTTTGCAGATGCTTGCGCCGCTTCCCGAGCCTTTCGCGAAGCTCCTGCAGGCTAGTTTCCGGTTGCTGGCTTCGGGTTTTAGAGATTGGGGTCCCCGAACCCTAAACCGGTTGCGATCGAGCGTACAGGGTTCCGAAAGCGATTCCCCAGCACATATTTTCCTCTGAAAATCTTAGGCACCTGCGCTGAAGGCAAGATGCAAACATGGTCAAACTAGGAGGGGCAAAAAGGCTAACACATGCTGGCCGACTGTGGCGGTCTGTCTTGGCCTTGAAAGCCTCTCTCTCCAGCTGGATTGTATAATTAATTATCCGAGCTGCCTGTGCCAGGCCATCGAGACGAAAAACCTGGAGCAGTCCTTGGGGGACACTCTGAGGCAGACCCGAAGGACCTAGTGAAGGGTTCAGGGGTTCAGGGGTCTGCCATAAAGGGTGCCGGATTTTTTTCAGAGTTTTGCGGCGGTTTGCCTGATTTGGTATCCGGATCTTTAAGGGCTTCTTGGGCTTTACTACTGCTGCAGCAACAACACCAACCACAACACCAACAACAGCAACAAACAACAACAACTACTACTATCACAATTACAATGACTTTAACTTTTCATTATTCTTACTACTACTACTACTACTACTACTACCACTACTAGTCGGTCATTGCAATCGCGTCACACTTTGGTGAGTGAGCCTGGCCAGTGGTCTGGGGCACGGTTGCAGCTGTAGTTGCGGGTTCGCGTATGCCTCAACTAGCAAGGACTCTAGCTGCAAGCGGGCCGCGCTTCACTTGATCGCTGCTGCAAACTGGAGAAGACAGAATCAACACTGCACATGCCACAGGCAAGCAGCTACTCTTGCTACTGGTGCTGCTGCTACTACTCCTGCTACTACTCCTGCTGCTACTACTACTACTACTACTACTACTACTACTACTACTACTACTACTACTACTACTACTACTACTACTACTACTACTTACTACTACTGCTACTACTACCACTACTACTGCTACTGCTACTGCTACTGCTCCTGCTCCTGCTGCTGCTGCTGCTGCTCCTGCTCCTGCTACTGCTACTGCTACTGCTACTGCTACTGCTACTGCTACTACTACTACTACTACTACTACCACCACCACCACCCCCTTTTCTATGGCTAGCACGTCCTTACCGCTGCTCTGATTCTGTGTAGTCATATCATCCGGGTGCTGCCATACTCTTCTAAAGCCTCGGACCTTACACATGCTCTGCACGCCCGAACAGGTAGCTTTTGTGCGGAGCTCCTGGGTGCTTCAGATCAGCAGGGCGGGTGCCCTCCAGCTTGAGAACGCTGCAGAAGTATGCCTGAAAAAGCGACCGCCTACAGGGTACCAGCTCGTGGCTATCGTTGACTTGTCATGATAGCCTGGATTGGTGTCCTATCGCTGAGTCTCGCAAGCAGAGGAGTATTGAGTTTGTTGTGATTACGGTTTGGGCTCGAGTCAAAAGTTGTTCAACGTGGTTGGATGCTTCAGATTGCACTGTACAAGTACCATCTGGAAGCTTCTCGAAACTACACAAACGTGGTTGGATGCTTCAGATTGCACTGTACAAGTACCATCTGGAAGCTTCTCGAAACTACACAGGCTAGGTTTCTGCAGGTCGTCACAGGGAAAGCCCTCCAGTGCGTTTTACGCGGTCTGCTGGTGGCGTGGACCGGGAGGATTTTCACGGTGAAGGTTCAGGCCAAAGGAAGCCCAGTGTTTTGAGGAGTTTCGATCTGTGTCTGAGGGTTTCAACCATCTCGCCGCTAGCCCAAGAGCCCACCGTCAGTGGAACAAGGGTACGAAGTGTGACTTACGAGCTTGCTAGCGGGACGATTCGAGACGCCCAGCGAATCTCGAAAACCACTTTTTTGATACCAAGACTGCTATAGCCTTTTCTGTCGCGAATCTCGGAGACAGACTTGCCCGAAGAAGAGCTGCATCAGAAGTCTTCAGCGTTGAGTTGGGCAACAACTCAAGCCCAAAAACCTGTGAGCCCTGAAACCTTCACTACTA
This sequence comes from Symbiodinium sp. clade A Y106, assembly GCA_003297005.1. Lineage (NCBI taxonomy): Eukaryota > Dinophyceae > Suessiales > Symbiodiniaceae > Symbiodinium > Symbiodinium sp. clade A. The sequence goes on along the minus strand of BGNK01003068.1, from coordinate 43,811 downwards.
CGGCAAAGTCCGCCAGAAGCTTCAGTAAATCCAAATGCTCACCCGGGTCCTCCCCCAACTGCGACGTGCAGGGCTGCGAAAAATGACCCAAATTCCAAGGCTGGCAGTGTAAAGCCGTAAGCATGCATATCCAACTGGGACAAAAGTCTTATGGTTTCAGCGCAGAGAGCGAGGCCCATGAACCTACGGCGTTAAGTTTTCGTGGGGTCCTGCCGACGCGTAAATGGAAACTTGTAGACGGGTGTGGACACGCTTCGGCTTCATGAGTGTCGCTTTTGGATGAATGCTTAAAGTCTTAAAGGCTACACCCCAATCCCCATACACTTCGGCGCTTTGGATGCTCGGGCTGAGGCACCAATCGGCTTATTGTGCGATTGATCGACAGTGGTGATCAGCATCCTTGATGCACACAGCCGTTGCCCTCACATGTCGGAATGCCTGCCAGCTGTCACAGTGTTTGCTTCCAGTGGTTCAGAGAGATAGCATGGGGAAGTTATGAGCTGCCTACCGCGAAAAAGATTCCAAGTTCCCAAGTTCCAGACTCGAAACTCCCACAGCTGGATTTTGGGAGAAAGCTCTCTTCTTGATGTAGGCTCATACGAGACGGAAGTCGCAGAGCATTCCTGTCTTCTCAGTCATCGGTGTCGTCGTTGCCCAGCCAAGAAAGCCGAAGTCCCGAACCCCAAAATCCTCCTCATCTCGAAAGCCACCCCCGGACAACCTTAAGAGCTTGAAACCCGAAGCGATCGCACACCTCTTCAGACGCTGAGGTATGCAGTGAAGCCTGACAACCTCAGGAGCCACTGCCTTTCTTAGTCGGTCGTGGCCAGTTTAGGGTTTAGCATGCCCTAACTAAATCCTAAACCCTCGCGGGGGATTTGGGCGGGACATGAGGATGGTTCTAGTGCGTTCCTGCATGTGTGTGCGACGGGTCTCGAAATGTCTTCACACGTGCGCCAAGCGTCACCTCCTGTAAAGAGACACACACACACACACACAATCACACACACCTGGTAATGCTGGGTTTTGGAGTGCTAGACTGTATGACTGCGTTTTTTTAAACTTGTTCCTTGAGGAACCATTGCAGTATGAAGTTAAGGTTTATACATTTTCTCCCTGCTTGCTTCAAAGCCCAAACCGCCGTGTCTGCTGCGCATGACGACCCAGGCGTGACGGACAAATGAAACTCCATCCTGGCTCTGCCGTTTCAGTGAATAGCCCAAACCGGGTTAGAATCGCTAAATGAGTTGCTTTGCAGTACAGCAGCATGAAGAGTCTCCAAATGCTGCGGCTGGGTAAGTCTCCGGTATCCGCTGGGCCGTGCGGCTTTGGGTCAAATCAGGCTACCGAAGGTTTGCACCACAAAAAGACCACCCTAAACCCTAAAACCCTTTCCCAAAGACCGCTATCATGGCCAGGACAACCAAGGAAGAGGCCGAGAAGTTGATGGAGAGCAACCTCGAGGATTCGTTCAGGGCTTAAGGCTTAGGTTTAGGGCTTTTGGGGTTTGGGGTTTGGGGCCTCTAGAGTGTAGCCGGGCAGGGCGGCAGAAAGCGTTTCAGAACAGCTCATCCCAAGCCCTGAACCTTTAGAAGCAGTCTTGCGCAGGATGTGTCCATCTACAACCCTGCTCTCCAGTCCGAGGTTGGGAGGGGGGTTCGGAGACTGGGGCCCTTTGGGGGGATACTGCTGGGCACAAGTTGTTTAGGGTTGAGGCATTTAGGGTCCAGGCTCCAGGGTCTGGGGTCGAGTCTTTGCCTTTCAGATCCTTGGGGTTGCAAGTTCTTCTGCCTTCCATTCCTCACCCTCCGAGGCTCCCAGCCTATCCATAGCGTGTAGACCATTTAGATAGAGACTCGCCGAGTCGATCAAACTTTTAAGTGTAGTATACGACGCAGGGCTTCATACCCCACATGCCCTTGCCTCCGCTCACGGTGGAGCCTGAGCCATCATGCTAAAGCTGCTGTGGCCCCGGACACTGGGCAGAAGATACCCTTCAACCTTGCAGAAGCCCCCCACATCTACGCAGCCATGCAGGCGCAGAAGCTCCGAGAGTAGGGGGCTCAGACTGGCCCTTTGCTTTCATGTGCCTCCCATGCGGTTTTGTACGCCCCCCCAAGCCCTAAGCGCGAAAACCTAACTGAGTTGTGTCAAGGTTCTTCTCTTAGCCTGTTTCTGATGACGACGACGACTACGTTTGCTTCTTTTCATTTTCTGCGACCACCCGCACGACCGTCCGCAGGTATCGGGAGTGAAGGCCAGAAGCTAGTCCCCCGAAGCCTGGCCTAGGTGCATAGTTTGGGGGCAGGGAGGTTTGCATGCGCCCCACGGAAGATGGGATGTGTCATTGGGGTGTTTTGCCTGTTGTGCGGGATTATCGGGCAAAGGCTGTGAGCATATTCTTGGAGGCATCGCACAAGTATACTCTGATATTCCCGCGGCACCCTTCCAATCATTCAGCACATTTCAGCCCTGTCGACGACTGTCTGGTTCTTAG
>BGNK01003068.1:18814-38814 GCA_003297005.1 Symbiodinium sp. clade A Y106 | reverse complement strand
GTCCATCCATCCATCCATCCATCCACCCATCCATCCATCCATCTATTCATCCATCCATCCTTCCATCCATCCATGCATCCATCCATCCATCACTCCGTCCGTCCATCCATCCCTCCATCCGTCCCTCCATCCATCCATCCATCCATCCATCCATCTGTCGATCTATTTACCTATCTGTGTGTATACATGTACATACAATATGTGTGTATAGATGTGTATATATATATATATATATTTATTTATTTATTTATACATACATATATATATATATGCTTGTGTATGTATGTACGCACATATGTGTGTATACATGCATACATACCGATAGATAGAGATAGAGACAGAGACAGAGACAGAGACAGGCACAGAGAGAGAGAGAGCTCGAAGTCCTCTTAGTAGCTTGGGCAGTAGGTCCGGAAAGCTCGACGATCTCCAGAACGATCCTGAGCTCCAGCCGATCTTCGAGGAGATGGCTGGGGCTTTGGGTACACATAGCATTCCCGAAAGTCCGCATGCAAGTCTGGTGTAGTACACATATACCCCAAAACCCTATTAAAGATATCAAGGCCCCCAAAAACTTGGATTTAGTGCAGGGTGAAAGGAGTTCGAAATTACCGGTTTTTGGAGTGGAGGAGTTCCAGGTTTCATAGAATTTGAAGGCTCGCGGTCGTGGAGCTTTCGAGCGTTTGGGTGATTGTTGTTTTTAGGGTTTAGGATCCAAAGAGGTTATGGGGCCCGATGGCTTCGAGCTTAGAGCCTGTAGGGGTATATCGGTTGATTTATTGAATGGTTCTGTCTGTGTTTGAGTTGACTGAGCTAGTTTCAGGAACAGAGGAGTTCCTCACGACAACTGAACAGGTTCTCTCGATACTTCGTACCTAGCCAAGATGACTGAAACGAGTCTTTCCGGCCCTTGTTGCTGAATTTTTTACCTACGACACGACGCCCAGGTCTACCACACACAATCTGCCATAGTACAGCATCGGAAGTGAAATGCGATTGCTTTAGTTCGATGCTCCTGAGCTTGGCACCTTGTCAAATCTCGGAGCCTGTCTTGAGCTCTTGGCCTTGCAGTAGAGCGGGTTTGTCCGTCCCCAAGCAAATTTCACTTTTCGCGTCGGTTCAAGACAAGATGTGCTTCATAGATCTTAGAGATTCGTCAAGCCCTGCAGCCACATCTACTGATACTGGCGGTTCTATAACCCGCACGACCACCAGCCCCGCCTGCCAATATTTCGGCTTTATAGCCGGTATTCACGTCGGGATTGTAAACAGGATTCTGAATTGAGCCATGTCCCGACTTCGACTTTACAGCTGGCTGTTATTTGCCGACCTCGCTTGCGCTGAGATGCAAGTCTCTCATGCTGAGGTGGGAAGCGAAAGGGAAGGGGGTATTTACGCTTGCCCAGTCTGGCAGCTTGGGAAACCAAAGGGCGGCATTAGTTGTGCCACTTGGGCGTCCGCTGGGATAAGCTCTGCATAACCCTTCGTTTCGGTTCCTCGTTCTTATGGCAAATGCAGTTCCTGACCAACATATGCTGTCGGGTTGTCTATTACGTAGCTCATCATACTTGCAACATACCCCAAACCTTACATCATAAGACTATTCGCTTAGGCCCTGAGCCCCAGTCTGGTGAGTAAACATAAGCATGAAGCGAATTAGTGCCATCGGGCTTTCGGCAATCGCTTGGCTTCGGTAGTTTGGCTGCTTCGGACTACCACAGACTTTACGGTTCGGGGCCAGTTCAGGGACAGGGAGTGGGCGGCTTATGCCGATATGCTTTGGCTCTGAGGCACGCAGCTCACAACCCCAACCCTTCCAGGACGCTTACAGACGTAGCTATATTATATAGCTATACGATAACATGCCCCCAAACCACCATTCTAATTGGCTGTATCTGGACCCCAAGTCCTGCTCGCAGCGCCTGGCTCTAGCCTCAGTATCGCGTTCGCTTCCCTGGAAGGAGAATGATATCCCCACAAAGTAAGGGCCGAAATCATCACTGATACTATTCCTTGGGGTTCCTTTGTAGTTGACTCCTTGAGCCGAAATTTGCTCTTGGAACCTTTGTGGGTGCAGGGATCACGGGGCCTTAATCATTGGAAGAGCGCTTCGGGGTATATTTTAGTTTGTGTGTACATATAAATATATATATATACACATACATATATATATATATATGTATGTCGTTGTTTTTTGAAAAAATTCATTATGCACTACCCAATACCCTTTGCCTAAAACGTAAGAAGCCCCATGACATGGTGCACGTTACATTGCTTCGGGAGGCCCCCAGACCAGTGAGACCGTCGGAACATTGCTTGAAACTCTGAGCTCGACACCCCCTAAGGTTTCGTTTTTTGCTCTTTTTTAGGGTTTGGGGTTTAGGGTTTTTGTTTAGGGTTTAGGGTTTTAGGGTTTTAGGGTTTTGGTTTAGGGTTTTTGGGTAACCCTTCAACACTGAACCCTTCAACCGGCAAAACCTACGCTCGATGCTCTAAACTCGATGCTCAGGAACCAAAACCCCAGCCGCACGTTAACTCTGGGGCGGGATATCCCTAGTCTGCCCGCTTAGTCAAAAAAGGCCGATCACCAAAACTCCTCCAATCAACAATAACAACCGGCTCCAATAACCAATAACAAACAGTTCCAGTTCAACAAGACTTAATACTACCCACCATAAAACTAGCAGTCTACATTTTTTGGGGCTTATGAACTCAGCAACTAAGACGGAAGAAAGGAAGAGAACAAAACACAACAAAGCGCCACAAAAATCAGGTGATGCCAGGCCCAGAGCTTCCTCCCTGTGACAACTCGGAGATCAAGGCCCACTTTTGGGGGCCAGTTTTTAGAGGCTTGGCGAGGGTTCTTGTTGTAGTTGCTTCTGGGCTTAGCGGCTTCTGGCAGCTTGAGGCTTTAGCAGTTTGGGTTTGGCCTTTTTTGTGGGTTGCGGGTGTAACTGCTGCTGGTGTAACTGCCCTGCACCCGAAACCAAATCCCTTTCCCTGGAACGGCAATATCAGAGGTTCACACACACACACACAGACCCACACCCACCCACACCCACAACCGCACACACACACACACACACGGACGGACACGCACACGTGTACCCACAACTAAAACAACGCTCCCCGTTACCCACAGCATGTTGTTTTTGCTGTTGGTGCTGTTTTCCTCTTGGGGCGGAGGGGGGGGGGTTTTAAGGTTTTTCTGTTGCTGCAGAGGGTATGTCTGGGTGTTGCTTGCTGTTGGTGCGGGTTTTTGCTTTGTTTTGCTGTTGCTGCGGGAGATGTTTTTTGCTGCTGTTGGTGCGGAGGGTTCTTAGCAAAAGCACTCCCCTGCACCAACAGCACAAAAACCACACACACACACCGTACAACAGCAACAAAATACAAAAACACACACCCCACGGCAACAGCAAAAAAAATGAAAAGCAATTCCCCCCCGCAGCAACAGCAAGGAAGCAGCACCAGCAAACAAAACACTTTTACCATCGGTAAACCTCACACGACATGTCTCCTTTGGCTACAACTTGAAGCCTTCATTGAAACCTAAAGACCGAGCTGTGCCTTGCATGTCAAGTAGCCGAAGAGCCCTCAACCCACAACCTGAATTTCCAAAGCCCGAAACCTAGTCTCGAGACCAAAGTTGAAGTAGCCCAAGAACCCTGAACTCTCAGCGTGATGCTGCGAGGTGGCGGAGGAGTGCCCCAATGCAACTAGCCTGGGTCTTGTCTGGTCGAGCTTCTCAGAGCAGTTCCTAGGCCGCATCGGCACGGTGTTGGGTTTCAGCGGGAGCTTAGGCTTCCAGGCTCGGGCGGATGTAAGCTTAGGGGATCGAGCTTAGAGCTATCCATATCAGGTGCGGTTACGGGTTCATATCACTGAGACTTCAGGAAGCTTTGACGGTTCAGGAGTTTCGGCCTTGCTCGAGTCGAGGTGACTGCTCGCTAGGATGTTCTTTTAGGCTGTCATGGAGTCCGTGCACATGAATCCAGAGGTCCAATGGGTTTCGCTACTTGCATCATGAGTGCTCCGGTGCATCTGGCCGCGCATCCAAACATGATGAGCATCAGCTGGGACAGCTCCAGTGTATCTGATTCTTAATGTAACTCAAACCCATCAGCGGTGACCGATCCTAAGTGAGCGCTCCAGTGTATCTGACCGGAACCAAGCAGAGTCAACGTTAGCTGGCACCACGTCTAAGTATCTAAAGAAGCTCCGGTGTGCCATACCGAAATCGGCCCCCCACAGCCATGCATCAACGGGATCGCTGCCGTGTGCCTCACCGAAAAGCCAAGCATGATGAGCATCAGCCGAGATCGCCTAAGGCATAGGCGGGCCGTACCGAAATCACAGCCAAGCGTTATGAGCATCAGCCGGTATCGCTTAGGCGTGCCACGCCGAAAACCCAGCATTATGAGCATCAGCCGGGAACGCTTGGTGTGCCATACCGAAATTTCAGCCAAGCATTCTGAGCATACCAATCACAGCCAAACATTACGAGCGTCAGCCGCGATCGCTTAGGTGTGCCGTACCGAAATCACAGCCAAGTAGTATGAGCATCAGCTGGGATCGCACGGGTGTGTTGTACCGAAATTTCGGTCAAGCAGTATGAGCATCAGCCGGGATCGCTTAGGTGCGACGTACGGACATGAGCATCAGCTGGGATCGCTGAGGTGTGCCGCACCGAAATCACAGCCAAGCAACATAGGCATCAGCCGGTATCGCTTAGGCGTGCCGCGCCGAAAACGGCCGAGCATTATGAGCATCAGCCGGGAACGCTTGGTGTGCCATACCGAAATTTCAGCCAAGCATTCTGAGCATACCAATCACAGCCAAACATTATGAGCGTCAGCCGGGATCGCTTAGGTGTGCCGTACCGAAATCACAGCCAAGTAGTAAGAGCATCAGCTGGGATCGCATGGGTGTGTCGTACCGAAATTACAATCAAGCAGTATGAGCATCAGCCGGGATCGCTTAGGTGTGGCGTACCGAAATCACAGCCAAGCATCACGAGCATCAGCGGGATCGCTTAGGCGGGCCGTACCGGAATCACAGCCCAACCAATGTGAGTTAGGTGCGACGTACGGACACCACAGCCAAGCATTGTGAGCAAGCTGGGATCGCTGAGGTGTGCCGCACCGAAATTACAGCCAAGCTTTCTGAGCATCAGCCGGGATGGCTTAGGTGTGCCGCGCCGAAAACACAGCCAAGCATTATGAGCATCAGCCGGGATCGCTAAGGCGGGCCGGGATCACTTAGGTGTGCCGCACCGAACGCACCGAAATCACAGCCAGGCATTATGAGCATCAGCAGGGACGGCTTTGCAGCATCTTGCCCGAGACCGAACCTTACAGACATGCTCGCAGAGAACATTCTTTTTGCGCGATCATCGGACAGTTGATGCTCACACTGTTTGGTCGCGGTGCCCAAATACGGTCAAGTGTACCGGAGCGGTCCCAGCTCATGCTCATAATGCAAGATTGCGGGGCAAGGCTGGTTTACATACCAAACTGGCGCTCCCAGCTGATGCTCACAATGCTTGGTTGCAGTGCCTGTTCCGGAGCGGTCCCAGCTGATGCTCATGATACATAGCTGCGGTGGCCGACACCGGAGCGGTACCAGGTGATGCTGTGGGAGTCCAGTACGCCCGGGCCGTCCCCGCTGCTCAGAATGCTTGGCCCTGGGGATCGGTTTCGCGAAGATACAACGGAGCACCGGCCCGTCCCAGCTTTGCTCATGATGAGGTTCCAACTGGGGTCAGGTACACCCGAGTGGTCCGTGCTGGGCCCGATCTCGGCCACATACTGAGCAGCGAACTCCAGCTGATACCCATGTCATTTGTGGTAGCGTGTGCCAAGTACACCGGAGCTGTCACGGCTGAGCGCTGGGTTGTGGGGTTCTGTTTCGGTTTAATACCGCAGGGCACCGGAGCCGTCCAAGCTGATGCTAATAATGCTTGCTTGTGGAGTTCAGTTTAAGCGGCATGTTTGCAGGGCCCTTCCAGCTGTTGCACGTGATGCGAAGCTATTGGTCCGGATTTAGATGAGATGCACAAGTGTCGGCGTCTAAGTGAAAGTATACGTCTTGTTTGCAACTTTGGGTTTGGGGGCTACATGGGAGTTTCCGCAAATTAGGGGTACCTTATTTTGGGGTCCTGACAATAAGGATCCTACTATTGAGGGTACTATATTAGGGTCCCCTATTTTCGGAAACTCCCACATTGCAAGATGCTATTGGCCAGAACATGGGTAGTTGTCAAAATTATGGCCCCTTTTTGGGTACCCTAAATATTAGGTGTCGTAGTATAATCGGGACCCAAAAAGGGACCCTAATTTTGACAACCACCCACATGTATTTTTCAGTTCATGCAGGAATGACTTCTGAGTGGGCTTGCTGTCGAAGTCGGGCCCGGCAATACGCCCATAAGAGTGGCTCTCATTTTGTAACAATATAGTTATAGTTATAGTTATAGTTAAGTTAGAGTTATAGTTATAGTTATAGTATAGCTATAGTTATAGTTATAGCCCCCTCCTGTAGGAAAAAATCCGGCGTTTCTTGAATCTCAAGGCTTTTTGCAGCTCGTGCTCAGCTGTTCGGCTTATCCTTATCACTTGCTGCAGCGTGGCCGCCTTCAGACTGATCGTCATAAGCACCTTCATTGTGATCCGTGCTTGAGCTCAGCATATACACATCTTTCTACATGCGTATATACTACGAAGGACCGCGAGGGTTATCACGAAAAGCACTAAAGCTTGCCTGAAAACTTGAGATAGGTTTTGCTCCTCATGTTGTGTGGCACGCGCAGTTCCGAGGGGCAGCCTTCTTTCGCCAGCACCTTTTCAAATGTCGCCTACTAGACCATATTGCTACATCGAGGTTGCTCTGAAGCCCTTGTAGGGTTCCCCGATGAAGAACGTAGTGCCGAGACACCGAACACCTTGAACTGGAAAGACTTCCCTACATAAGGTCCCAACCTGAAATCTAGCCTTCCAAAGCATCAGAGAGAAATTCTTGCAAAGCTTTGAGCTTCACAGAATATTGGGCAAGGAGAGCCACACTGGCACGTATCATCTCGTTTGGTATCCAGACATCGGTTAGTCGAGGTCTCAGCCGTGCACAAGCTGCTTTCACAAGCGACCAGCAAGTGGCAAGGATGCACAGAGTGATTTGACTTTGGCGCAGAGCGGGCTACATAGCAAACACTTTACTGCTGTCAATACCAAGACCTAGAAACAAACCCTGAACTTTGAACCCTAAACTACCGGAGTCTTGGGCTTGCGAGAGCTTTGACACTTGGGCGGTCACCGGCAAAGGTTTTCGGACGCTTTCTCTTGCACTGCTGCAGTGGTCAGCACCTACTTCACTTTGGCAAGGTTTCTGGTTCTGCAGGGCCGGTTGCGGAGGGCGCTTGCCTTCCTTCACCTCGGCTTCATTTTTGTTCGAGACCGTGGCTTCAGCGAATGCTCAACTTGGCCCGCAGCGGGTTGGGATGTCATGCTGGCCGGCAGGTCGTTGACAGAGAGGGTCCGCCAGCTTGATGACGAGTCTGTTCTCAAGTTGGAGCCTGCCCACCGAGTCGACGGTCTTCGCATCGCCGTCGTCACTATCTGTGCATATGCAGCAGATGCCCCTGTGCGTGTTCTGTGCGAGCAAAACCGCCAAATCTATAAAGCGCTTCACGGCTACGACCTTCACTTTTTTACGGACGCTGCGCAGATTCTGCCGAACAAGGCGGCCCGCATGAATGTGCAGGACGGAATTCACAAACCCTTTTTCTGGAAAGTGATGCTCGGCTTTTCGGCCAAAACTTTCGGTATTCGGCGGAAAGTCGCATTCATGCTACTTATAGATCTGCAGGCTAGCACGGTACTCGTTGCTCCGCTACTGATGCTCGGAGCATGAATCTCAGGAATGCTGTCAAGAATGTCCTGGACACGAACAAATATGACTGGGTGCTTTGGATGGACTGCGATGCATTTTTCATGGATCCAGGAGCACCTGTGTCACTTAGGAGGATGTGAAGGTTTTGTGGGTCGTGGCTGTGTCAAGACCTCATGAACCCCCACGGCGGCCATGTAGGTCTCGTGTGTTGCCTGCCACCTATAACGGTACCCCCTGAAGCCAGGGCGCACCATCGATTCCGTGATAGCCATGTACAGTGGCAACTCAACCTCAGCCTCGCGACTCCGTCCTCCCAGTTGCCTGGCTTTTCCGGCTTTGAAGTTTAACGGCGTCAGTGTTGATGGTTACTAGTTCAGGTCCCTGTAGGTGTCTTTCTTGTAGCAAGATCCGAGTAAGATAGCTGACTTCGCTGAACAGCGAAATACCGGATTGGTAATGAGGTGCCAGCATTGGTTAATGACCATCGTCGCAGCAGTAGTAGTAGTAGTCTTCGTCGTCGGTGGTCGTCGTGGTCGTCGCAGTTGTTGTAGTTTTAGTTGTGGTTGTAGTTTTTTGTTGGTGTTGTTATTGTTCTTGTTGGTGGTGGTGGTGGTTGTGGTGGTGGTGGTTGTTGTTGGTGGTGGTGCAAGCCACATTGACAGGTTCCGAGGACTCTGTGGAAGTGCGCCAGATACGGCGCAACATGAGCCCAGATCCTGGCGTTAGCGTTTCCTTGATATTCGCCGTGGACTCAACGGGCATCAACAACGGTGTATGGCTTCTGACGCATTCCTTCATGGCACCGTTTTTGCGTCGTCCGGCAGTTCTCTCGATATGCTATTTTCGCTGAGCCGCAAGCGTTACAAGAGGTCGTAGGCTTTCCGGAGTCTTCTAGAGGCTTTGCACTGGGTCCCTCAGCTGGCACTCTAACACACAGGGCTTGGGTGATACAAGCGTACCTAGTGCCTCGCGAAGAGGAAGTTAAGTGCAGATAGTTTCCAGCATCATGTTCAAAAGTGGATGACAGCAGCAACTGCAACAATAAAGCTACACCAGGAAGAACAACAGTGGTAGTAGCCAGAGTCATTCATGTGCAAGTTGAAGTAGTCGTGGCAGTAAAGCCCGCTGTCGTAGACTCTTGCTGAGGTAGTGAAGGAGCAGTAGTAGTAGTAGTAGTAGTAGTAGTAGTAGCAGTAGCAGTAGCGGTAGCAGTAGCAGTAGCAGTAGTACCAGTAGTAGTCGGAGTCGTAGTAGTAGTAGCAGCAGCAGCAGCAGGAGTAGTAGTAGTAGTAGTAGTAGTAGTAGTAGTGGTGGTAGTGGTAGTAGTGGTAGTGGTAGCAGTAGTAGTAGTAGTAGTAGTAGTAGTAGTAGTAGTAGTAGTAGTAGTGCAGGAGAGGAGAGGGTGGAGGAGGGGAGGTGGTGGCATTGGCTGTTGTAGGAGCAGCAGGCGGAGTAGCAGTAGGAGTAGGAACAGGGATAAAGCTCAGATGTGTCCAACATGTTCAGCCACTATTGCTGAAAAGCATCAAATTAGTGTGCAAACATGAGTTTCCCCTAGCAAGGAGAAATACAGCTTGGTCGCATGACTTCCTGCAGCGCTGGTGGGAGTCCGACATACTGGAAGGCCCGGACTGCTTCTTGTCTTCTTCTGCAGGTCCGGTTTGCAGGTCCGATTTTGCTTCCCGCACATTCGCTAGTCTCGGCACTCCCATGTATGAAGGGGAATGAACTTGTATCCATATGTACCGAGTAGTTAATCGGACGTGCAGGAGTTGCGAACTGTTGTTTGTTCTGCATATGCGCGAGTGCTTGTCTGCAGTGAAAGCCGGTCCGTGCTCCACGTCTTAAAACCTTCCACATGTGGTGTGCAAGATTGTTCGGGTTCAGACGCCGAGAGCAGGTGTGACCTGATCTTCCCTTCCGCATTGACAGACCGCTTCAGCATTCAGGTATACAACATGGGTGCATGACCGCATGCATTCATGCTTGGAAAGTGTCACCGATGTGTGTTATCTCTGTTCTTGGCAGGAATCCTGCATTGACTTGACTAGTCTGTGTATACTCAGTGGTAGTGCATTACGGCCATGTCCAATGTCCGTCCACATGCTTTTGTGTCTTGAAGGTCCTGGGAAAGAGCACAACTGCAGCGACCAATCCACCATGCTGCATGCGCTCCTCCACGAGCGAGCCATGAACTTAGACGAGATATGGGACAAGTACGAGGCCCTTTTCTGTACCGCAAGCAAGTTCAAGCAAACCCAAGAATACACATGAAGTTCCAAACCTGAAGAGGCCGGCATGTGTGAACCCTGGACTACTGCAAACCAACCGCGATGACAAGTGATAAGCCACCACTAACGAAATCATCACGTGTCCTGTTCATCCGCGAGATCCGAGCCTTCGGAAATTCGGGTCCCGAAACTCCAGGAAGGGGTTGGTAGTCACCTTCGGGCTTAGGGTCTCTTGCTTTGGTTCTTCACGGCTTAGCTCTTTGAGTTTAAGGGCTTAGGGCTCTTTTGGGGGTTGTTGATTTACCAGAACATTCATTACAATTTGGCAGTCCCGGACTTCAGAGTTTACTTTCCGAGCCTGTTTTGCGGTGCCGACGCAAGGCGCCCCAGGGTGCGGGCAAGGATCAGCCCTGAAAGACCTATCTCCTACTGGGTCCTACTGTAAACAGAGATTCCGAGGGCAGTGCGAGTTTGGATCATGCTTCTGGCCGAGCGAACTCGAAGCCTTGAGTTCTGATGGATTTAGGGATCATACATGACTTTTTACGTGCCTAAGGGTTCCAAATTCAAGGCTTGGTGGTTTAGGGAGTTTGCATCTAAAGTTTCCGGTCTAGGGCGGGTAGATTCTACATCGCCCTAGACCCGAAAGCCTTGCCCGCTGGAAGGCCCCTATCTATCCATCCGAAGTGCGCGTGGCGCGTCAAGAGCACCTTCAGTCCTTCCACGAGGAAAGGGGGGGGTTCAGGGCGTGGATGGCCCCAAATGTCTCAAGTTCAGGGTTGGAGTTCTGGGTGGGTTTGTTTGAAGGGTTTTGAGTCGCGGTACTTGTATGGGGTTTGCCAGTGAAAGCTCAGGGATTGGGACTGCTGGTCGGGGACTCAGCTTCGGTTTCGCGACTCGTTGTTTCTCAGGGAATATGGCTTATGACATGATGGTGGGCTTTTCCCATGTTATGGAGATCCTCGGATTGCGCGTGAACTCATATTAAGGCCATGGACCGATTGTGAAAGGCAGGCCCTATAACTTCTCCAACCCTATGCAAGGCCCATTCGTCCCCAAGCCCCACGGCTCATGCCCAGGCCTGCAACCTTATAAGCCCTGAACCATAAATAAACTAAATGCTGCTCCCTCTTGGGCCTAGAACGCCAGGCCACAGCGGCGACAGCTCTCTCTCGTGCCTGGCCGCTTGCTTGCATGTGACGCGTCTCGAAGTTCTCAAGACCTGGCAGCAAGCCTCAGCCTCACAAAGCATCATTCTCAGCCTTAGCCTTACTAAGCCTTACTTTCGAAGCCTTATCACGCTGGCCTTCGTCAGTCATCGCCACCACTCCAAGCGAAATTATCACCGTCACCTTCGTAATTAGTTCTCGTCACGCATGCCACTACTCGCGCCAGAATCCTCATCTTCCTGCTTGCATCCATGGGTTTTAGCACTTGTGGTGGAAAACTGGAGCTGAACTGAACGTTCCGGCTTTCCTGATCATTGAGGGGTTCGGGATTGCCTTTCTTGACCACACTGAAGCTTCACTGAAGAACAATTCCAAGCACTTCAGGCGAGATGGAGACTTCATCAAGCACCACCCTGGTTGCGCCCGAGCGTCGAACAGAGGGTTCAGGGGAACCGGCAACTAGTTCTGCTTAGGTTCTCGGGTCTTGGCTTCTGGATCTGTTGGACAATGGTGGGTTTACACAAGCGGCTTGGGGCTTCAACGGAACTGCTTTTCCCTTAAGCACGCACCTCGAACATCCTCGAAGCAGAAATCCCTATGCATCACTCCGGTTGGTGGGGAGAGGGGGTTAGGACGACGACTGGAGGATATGTATGGACATATTATATATATCTATATGTATATATTGGTATGAGGGAAAGGCCGAGGTCATTGTCCTAATGGTTGTGATGATGGGCACTGACGGCACAATACGAATGACGATGGATCATGCCCTTGGCTGTGAGGTTGATGGTCAAGATAAAGAACGTTTGCTTGTGTGATGTTTGTCAGTTTGATGATTGTTTATGACGAGGTATCGGGACGACGGTCTTCATGATTATGATGGTGACGAAGTGCAAGGTATTGGTGTTCTTGCTGCTATGATAGCAAGCTCTGTGCGATCGTCGTCAACAGCGATACTATCTCTGTGCTGGCTCCTACATGCGACTTTCTGACATTCTGTAGATCCCACATGTCAACCGCTGTCAACCACTAGCGGAAGCGCATGTTCAACGGACGAAGCCGCCGTTTTGAGGTCACTTCTACCGACTTCCCTGCCAGCAGCTATATCAGGAAGCACAGGCCCGGAGTTGGGAATGTCGTTACTTGTCATCCCGGGGTGATTCTCTGTCAGCGTGTTGCGATGCTTGTTGGTGTTGGTATGGTTGCTGCTGCTGCTATTGTTGTTGCTGTTGTTGTGGTTGCTGAGGTGGTTGTGGTGGTGGTGGTGGTGGTGGTGGTTGTTGTGTGAATTGTTTTCTGAGTTGTTGTCGCCGTCATTGTCGTTGTGGCCGTTGTCGCGTGGTCGTCGTTGTTGTTGGCGGTGGTGATGTTGGTGTTGGTGTTGGCGGTCAGGGTGATGGTGTTGTTGTTGCTGGTGCTGGAGCTGGCCCTGGCGCTGGCCTGGTGCTGTTGCTGTTAAGTTGTAGTTGTTGTTGCTTTTGCTGTTGCTGCTGCTTCCACTGCTGGTGTTTTTGTTGTTGCCGTTGCCCATGCTGTTTGGGGTTGCTGTTGTGGTTGCGTTGTTTGCAGTTACGGTTGCTGTTGCTGTTGCTGCAGTCGACCTGGCGCTTGGTTTGTAGGCAAAGTAAGTAGCTCAAACACAAAAGTCTGCAAGCGAGAGTCGGTTTCCCGGGGACACGTCCTGGTGGTTCAGTGTGCAATTTGCAGACCATACTTTTGCAGCAGGCGCTGAAGAACAGAGAGTTCTGTTCTGTGCGGGCAGCAGGAAATCCTCAACCCTGAGCTTGGCCTGATATCCAGCCAATTTCCATTATGTTCTCCTGAAAGTTCCCTTGGGCTCCAGTTGTTTAACAGGTTATTCGCGGAATTTGCAGTATGTGACAAGTTGTGATTCCTTCCCGACGAGTCAGGTAACCCCAAAGCTGAACATGGGCAGAGTTTCAGGGACCGCTCGGCTTCCTTAGAGTGTTCTCCTGTCTGGCAGCCCCGCAGAGGAGATTTTCTACAACAAAGTCGTGCTTCTCCACCAGCAGTGACTGCCGGCGCGATTCACTGTGCGAACTGCGCTGATGTCTGCCTGACAGCCGCCGCTGGAAGGCGTCAACTCGGACAGATCTTTCACGACATGGCTGGCAGGGCGGCCACGTGCTCGGAGCCGAAGCAGCTGTAAAGCGTATTTGCGCAGATCTGGGGAGCCTGAGCATCGGCATCCAACGTTGTACACACAGCTGCAGATCTCAACGCGTCTGTGGCGTGAACCAGTGGAGCATCCCAGACTTCATCGTCACACAAAAGCGCTTTCTGAAGACCCTCCACCATAGCAAGAGATGTGACAGGCACCGATGGGTGAAAGCCAGAGACTGATTGCACAAAACTCTAAACTGTTACAGCCCGGTACTGCAGCCAGCGGTCAAAAACGTGCCTGTGCCCTTGCATCTGAACACTTCGTTCTAGTGAGCTGATGAATTTTGGAAGCCTGTAAGCGTGAAGGACATCAAGAAGAACGGCATGACCGCCTTGGAGAAGTATTGGGGCGACGAAAAGCTGATGGCCAAGATTTCCAAGGCTCTGCGCAAATAGGATTCTTTGAGAAGAATGCAGCAACGATGGCAACTTCCGCCGACTTGGTGGAGTCGAGCTTGAAACCTGAATGGTCTCAGCGGTTGAGTTTTGTCAGTCAAGCCCGGAGATTTTGGGGATGTGTCCTTCGCCGGGGCGCGGGGCTTGTCACCCTGCTGTGACGAAGCTCTTCTGGGTCAGATGTTTAGGGTTGAGAGCCCTGCATGTACTGTACGAGTCAGAGACCAAAAATTGTCAAGCAAGACGAATGCCGACCCACCCAAAGCCGAGCGACAGCTTAAACCTAAAGCCGGAGCGCGAGCATCCGCAGCGAACACGGAACCGCAAGAATTAGACCCAGTTTGCAATTCCATCGGAAACCGAGACCCTTGAAGCATTAGACCCATGCTCAAAAGCCTACGCAAACTGGAGCAGGCCATGGGTGGCTAGGTGGCTCAGGAGGCCGTTGTTGTGGATGCGGGGTGTACCGTACCATCCGTACCTCCCTAACGGGCTTGAGGTGTTTTCTGGAGATGTGCGCCTTTAGGAAATTCTCGTGGGGCTTAGGGACTAAAAGCCATCGGGGATAGCGGATGTGGTGTTTGGAGTTCAGTACCTATACTTGCATTGTTCCAAGGGCCGGCTACATCAGGGGACGTCTTTCGGTAGTATTTAGCGGTGTTCCAGTACCAAAGCAGGAATACATCCTTTGACTCGCAATTCATTTTGGGCTGCCCGTGTGCACCACAATTTGATGTCGGCCATCGTGCCAAGATCTTGAACTACTGCGCAGACTGCCTAAGCCTAAGAGCGGATGAGTTAAGTTTCGTAGAGAATTGGCTTTGGAGTGGCGTTGCCTGAGCTGCGTTTGGTGATGACGATTGTGATGCTCCACCGTTCATAGTCATAGCCTTCTTGGCTGAGTCTCTAAGCCGGTGAGCCCCTTGCTTACTCGAATCCCGGTTGTGTAGTCGAGGTTACGGGAACACCATAATCTGAAATTTCCGGAAGGCCAGGACATGAGCAGGAAGCTTTGGCTCCTGCAGAGCTGCTTCAGAGGGACTGCGATGAAATGGTGATGATGATGATGACGGTGACAATGGTGACGATGGTGATGACGATGACAGCGCGGTTAGGGCGATGGTCAAGAAGAAAAAGAAGAACCAGATATTTAACTTGGACGACGACGAGCGAACACGAAGCGCAGAATGGAAAAGAAGAGGAAAAGAGAGTTAGCCAATGAGCCGCACATGGTGCTGGCGCGCACTGGAAGGTTTTGGATAGGAGGAGGCGACGGACGAAGAGAGGAAGGGAAGGCGACCCGGCGACCCTTAGAATGATGGTGGTGGTAAAGATCATCTTGGTGATTTCCACGGCGATGCGGGCTGATGCCTCGTGTGGCCATTGTGGTTATTGTTTCAGATAGCTCTCCGGGCCCTATCCTCTGAAATGTCATAACCACCATTCCGCATACTCACCACCGTCTTCGTCATCACAAACTTGCGCAGTCCAGATGTTCTAATCAGTTCTTCTTCACAGTTATGCTGATCCTCATGTTCAGCACGTATCGTCGCAGTTGCCATATTCACAGGGCTATCAGAACCGATACTCACAATTTTTGTCGATGCTGTCGCCTTCAATTCGCTGCCTTTTTGAGCCACACAGGTTTGTCCCTGTCATGCTCCAAATGGTCTATGACAGCAAGGCGATGATTTTGGAGGCCTCCATGCAACAACACAGTTATGGGGCTTGGAAGCCAGAGCATTTGTGTAGGCTGTGCAACTGCAGCTTAAACTTGGCCTTGTAGACATCAAGCATCCGGAGACTCTTGAAAAAGCCCTTGAACGAAAGCTCAGTCTCAAGTACGGTTTCGGGCTTCCGGCAGTGATCCGTTTCAGGGACCCCTTTAAGTTGGATCTATGTCGGGTCCACCAAGATTCCCGGAACAGGTTTGGCGTGCTGGGGGGGGGGGGGGGGGGGGGGGGGGGAAACCGGGGAAAACAGCCTGGGCGGGGGGGTTGGGGCTTTTTAAGGGGGCCCTTTTTCCTCCGAAAAAAGAGCGCCGCCCCCAAAAAACNGTCTCGTCGGCTCCGCGCGGTGGTTTTTGTTGGGGTCCCCTTTAAGTGGGATGTCTGTGGGGCCCCCCAAGATGCCCGGGAAGGTTTTGGGGGGGGGGGGGGGGGGGGGTGGAGGTAGAGTGCAACCGATGCAAAACTGCTTGGCTAGGCGGTTTGAGGCTTTGCAAGCTGCCCCTTATGCCTCGGAAATGAAGCCCGCCGCCCAAAACAAACCTGAGATGGCCTCCGGTGTCTCATGGCAGTCTGGAGGTTTCACACTGGCGAACCCCGCCTCTTTAACATCTGCCAGCCGAGACCGCACAAGGAAGGCCTGGACGTGGGCTTAAAACTTGGACTTTATTGGGAGTTTCCCAAAATTTGGGATACCTTATTTTAGGATCCTTACAGCAAGGATCCTTCTATTTAGGACTAAATATTAGGGTCCCCTATTTTCGGAAACTCCCTTGTATCCTTAGCATTCAGGGTGGGCGCACCTGGGCTTGGAGACACAGCCATGGACCATCAAGAGTTGTCTGGCGCTTCAGAGGGAACGGGTTAAGGCTTTGTTGCATCTGTCATAGCTTGTAAATGCAATGCCGCCATCGAGCCCTTACATCCTGGCCTGCCGCTGCCCGCCTCTTTCCGCGGTCAGGCAGAAGGAAAACATCAGGCCTACTTGCTGAACCCTGAAGCTTTGAATCCCCAAACAGTGAGGACCAGCAACAGCCAGGCTAAGCTTTCTATGTTGAAAACTGTATCTATATCCTTTCTACTTGATATGACGGCATCTTTTGAACTTTGTTCGATATACCATACATTGTAAAATCTGTGCTAAGCCTGACCATTCGGCCAGGATCTCTTCCAGGCGGCTTTCGGAACCAGCAGATGGCGTGCGCGTGCACGCCGCAGTCGAGCGAACCCCCTCCAGTGAGGAAAACGGACCGTTCTGTTAAGGCTTAAAGGTTTCAGGGCTTTAGGGTTGAAGGGTTTTGAGGGTTACTCGTTTAAGGGCTCTTTGAGATTATGCTGGGATGCGCATCGAGGTGTCAGCTCTGAAGAAGTTGTGGTTAAGTCTATGCTGAAACCCTAAACCTACAACGATTCCCATGTCAATGTCTGGCAGTTTGGAGTCATCGCTGGGTTTAGGATTCAAGTCGTTCCACTTGGCCCCCGTAGGCCAGATTTGGTAGAACTCTGGCCGGAAGGATCCGAAAGGGGGGCCTCAAGTTGGGTCAGGCCTTTATAAAAAGTGGCCTTCACATTTCATAACGGCGTTACACGATACATGAGGTTTCATGAACGGGTCCGCTTCTTGTTTTGGGCTCAGGGTGTTGGAATATGCAAGTCTCCCATGCTGGGGCATGCCAGTGTCGGTGACCAACTTTCCTGCGCGCAGGCCAGAGCCAGAAGCAGAGTCCTAAAGCTTGAACACTTCTGCCGTTGCCCAAGCCATGAGGCTCAAAGTAGCTTCGAAGACCAAGGACTGTCAGTTGGTGCCGGGTCTTTTCAGCCAGTCTTGCCAGTAGTCGACTAGTAGACCTTCCACAGCACAAGGGGTCGCCGCCAGCACTATGAGGAGGGTCGAGGAGGTCCTGGTGTAACCCAAACTATGTCCCAGGCCCTGAACCTAGCCGGGGGTCATGCTTAGTTAAAGCCTCAGGAGCAACTTCGTAGATGTACCTCCAAGTACGTCCCTTCAATATTCAGGATCTTTTTTTAAAAATGTGGTCAATGGATTTTACGGGCCAACCTAGACATGAGTAAAGTGTCCCAAGACAAAGGGTGGGTAACACGTGTTAACATCAATGCCAACTCAGTGGGGGCTCGCAGATGCTGCTGCGCCGTCGCCCCAGCC
Organism: Symbiodinium sp. clade A Y106; assembly: GCA_003297005.1. Classification (NCBI taxonomy): domain Eukaryota; class Dinophyceae; order Suessiales; family Symbiodiniaceae; genus Symbiodinium; species Symbiodinium sp. clade A. Next base: position 21,056 of record BGNK01003068.1, on the reverse strand, counting down.
TCGGGCAAGCACCATAAGTTGAATGGGCTCAAATATCAAACATGCAGCGGCTGTACTATGCCCAGGTCTTGTGTCTGTATTGTTGATCTATTCTGAAAAGTCGGCCCTTGCTGTGTAGCCTTTGAGGGCGGCATGGTGATTCCTGAAGGATTCGATTCCCCCAAGTAGCATCCCCTACAAACGGAACCAACCTCGCGAGCCGAGGCAGCAGGNCCCCCCCCCCCCCCCCCCCTTCAGGCAAGATACCGACGATGGTGGCCGGCTGACCAGCTTCGGTAGGTCAGCTTGCCTGCATGTTTCTGGCAGTCTTTTGCTTTCTTCAAATTCGCATGTTTCGCGTTGTTTTCGTCCCAATGCGCAGGCTGTTCAGCATCCTACCAATTAGGGCTTCCGGTGGTTTCTGCTTTGCGGCATTGCTGGGGTCGTAGATTCAGATTATGATGTTCTGATGACGTGAAAGGTGTCATGTTTCCTGAGCTTATGAATAGATCGAAGCTGTAGTGCATCCTACAGGAGGGCCCTACATGAATCCGATCAAAGGCAACGGCAGCAAAACTACGGACCTGCGCAAGCTCTTGTGCCCAGGCATCGGCAGTTGGTTTTTGCGCCCTCCGGCTGGGTGCCAGATGTTACAAGCCGTGAGGCGTGAGTTTTCGATTTTGTGATCAGTGCTTCTTGTTTTCACGTTCCTTATTGTTGCGGGAATGAGCTAAATGGCAAGGTTAATCTTATCTTGTCTTGTCTGCGCACACTCGTACTACAGGCCCCGTGAGGGAGCACGACGCAGTGCGTCCCAAAACACTGTGCTATGAATTCAAAGGAGGGTGAAACGATGTCCGACGTTGCCAGAAACGGTGTGCAGTCACTCCTTCTGTGCTCTGGCTTCGAACGTGATCGGTGATCCAGACTTCGTGAGCAGGGCTAGGTGTGAAGCCTTTGGCGAGGGAAGCGAGGGGGACATGCTCGATATCCTCAACCGGATAACCATCTTGACGTTCGCTGGCAGTCGGAAGTGGCGGACCAAAGACCTGAATGGCTGGTGCTGAAGGTCGCAGCCCTTCGAACTGTCTAACTGCCGGCTCCTTGTCGTCTCGGGAGCTTCCAGTGCACGGAACTGCTCCGGCAAGGTTAATAGCAACTAGTCACTGTCAATACTAGGCTGGAGGCTGACTCATGGAACAGAAATCTTCAGACACTGAGGACGGCAATGGTATGAGTTATCACGATTACAGTGAGAAGAGTCATGAAACAGCCCGAGAATTGAAATACAATCATCCCGTAAGCAACACTTCAACGACTGGAAGGATGCTACATGTTGCGTGGAATGCACCTGTGATTGAGAACGGGTTTGGATCTGCAGCTTTGAGATTACCTGCAGCTCCCTATATGTTTGAAGTTATCGCCTCCCAGTCAAGGTCACAACCTGTAATGTAGAGGCCAAAAGCAATCAGAAAAGGGTTTGGGTCGGCTCTATAGTATCACTATCATAAGGAACCAAAGCAATAATACTGGTGATTATTTCGACTTCTATAGTAGGGTGGGACACCTCCTCGAGCCTGCAGCTGCCGAACGTCACGCTGGAGCGCGAGCACGTCCACGGCATGGACGGCTCCTGCCCAGGCCAGGCAGCTGAAGCTCCTTTCAGGCTTCTACATCGGGCTTGAAGTATCGTCGCATCTCAGACATAGAAACAGGAAAATGCAGGCAAGGCGGCAAGCCTTCTACTTACAAAATTGAAGTGCCCTGAACTGTGCCCCAAACTCGCGCGGGAGCTGAAAAAGGCCAGAGTGTTACTTCAGTCAGACGTTGCAGGTACGGTGCACTTCGTCGGGGAAGACCGCTGTGTGGTGCCAGCATGTTTGGGACGATCACACTTGCCACAGAACCACAAGGATAATGGTACCGAGCGCGATGATATTCACAATTTTTTAGTATCAGTTTATTTCTCTATGCTTTGAACTCCTGATGATGAGGATGTTCTTTATCATGATTCAATAGTACTAGTCGTCGTAGTAGTGACAGCAGCTGTTGCTCTTGTTGTTGTTGTTGTTGGTGGTGGTGGTGGTGGCGGCGGTGGTGGTGGTGGTGTTGTCGCTGCTTTTGCTGTTGCTGTTGTTGTTGCTGTTGTTGTTGTTGGTGGTGCTGGTGCTGGTGCTGGTGCTGGCGCTGGCGCTGGCGCTGGCGCTGCTGGGGCTGCTGGGGCTGCTGGGGCTGCTGGGGCTGCTGGGGCTGCTGGGGCTGC